>PNEQ01130582.1:0-15006 GCA_003012365.1 Medauroidea extradentata | reverse complement strand
TTTTTTTTTTTTTTTTTTTTTTTTTTTTTTTTTTTTTTTTTTTTTTTTTTTTTTTAACTTCAAACACCTCTCGTATTCTCCAGGGAAATATTTGTTAGCAAATATTTTATTATCCTATCAGCATAAACACGTGGTAGGTTAGTGAAGCCGACCTGCTATGTTAGCAGCATAAACTAATAATATTCACTCGCTAATATCTGCCACACTTCATGCTGTGTATGTTGGCTCACATCCAATTTACCCTAAAGACCCATGCTTTCATCAATAACTACTTTGCGTACCTTAAATATATTTTCGTTTCACTAAAACATTTTGCTACTGTACATTTAATGCATTCTACATATTTAGTGTTCATTAAGGCAAATAACTGTATTGCAGACATCAGTATCATATTAATGTCAATCCCCAATCACAAGTGTCCTCAGCGAGAGTTACCTCTGGCGGCTCGAGGTTTGTTGCCAGGGAGAGCATTAGCAGGGTTGTGCGCTAGTTGACGCTACAGCCACTGACAAGCTGGTATGTAGGTACTGCTATTACTGACTGGTCACAACACAATAAGTTGCCAGTAGATAGTTCATGGTCATTGGTATACTGCGGCGCGTTCACACGAGTGTATAGTTCTCGGAATATTTTGCCCTCCCTGCCAACAACCCTCGAGCCGCCACTGATAGTTGAAGACCTCCGGAGTTAACAATAATTATAACCCACATTGTAAGACAGCTGATGTAAAATATACCTATATCCATAAATTTAAAACAAATTCTTATTTACAAAATACATTGGTAGTTTATTTTAAACCACATAATAAATTATAAAAATACTTAACGTTTATGTCCAGATTTGCAATACTTTATTACACCTAAGTTGAATGTTATAGGAATGAGGGTTATCATTATTTACTCCCGAGATCTTCAATTTCAAGTCTGTTACCCCTGATTGTTGCAAGCGCTCAGATAATTAAATAGAAGTTCACTAATTTTCCTCAGAACAGTTCTGAAATTATATGGCAACTGTACATTTAAAAAC
This sequence comes from Medauroidea extradentata, assembly GCA_003012365.1. Taxonomy (NCBI): domain Eukaryota; kingdom Metazoa; phylum Arthropoda; class Insecta; order Phasmatodea; family Phasmatidae; genus Medauroidea; species Medauroidea extradentata. Next base: position 13,980 of record PNEQ01130582.1, on the reverse strand, counting down.
AAAAGTGAAACTACACACAAATTCTTGGGTAATTTTATACGTTTGCGTGTGTAGTTTTCATTAACAACTACACATTGTGTACCTGTAAACAAATTCTTCGAAAACTGAAATTAGGTGTGCATACACCTGTTGGAAAATATGAAATCCGAAGCTTAATAAACAAAAACGTAGGTGTCAAGTATCATGTTGTTGAGTATGTGTAAAATATATCAATGAAGTGTAATTCTTTCAATTTGGCATAGACTTTTTACGTTACTGTTACTGTTAAAACGCAGTCATGTCAACCAAACCTTAGTTGTTACGTTAAATTCACCGACGTATTAATAATTTGAATTAGAATTTGCATCTTAAGTATAAACATAGCTTAAAGGAAATTTATTAGCTCATTTATTTGAAATTTTCTAATTTTAAGCGTAATTTGTAAATGAAGTTTTAGTGATTGTAACAAAAACGGTATAATCCTACCACTAAATATTCAAGTTTGTGCTTGAAAAAAATGAGTAGCTTTGTTAACAATGGCGTGAATATTTAAGATTGGATTATAACGTAAGGTTTATCTCCTGATTATTGGATAAGTATTATTGGTACAGATGTGTAAATACATACGTACAAGTTTTTGTTACAAGGTAACACTCACATTTGCTAAAGGATAACGACTACCTATTAAAATTGTGTGTTGACTACCAAACATTTTTCTGTAAAGTTGCGAATCAGACTACACAAGTTTGGTTTATTTGGTAGGTCTTGGGCCCCTCTATCACCCGCACCTTTGTCGACGTCTACTCCTAGAACATCCTGTATATATTTTTTAGATGCCTTTCATGTTATTTTTAGATCATTTTTTTGTAACTTTTCTTTAATTAGTGAAGTTAATGTAGGCCTACCTGTATGAGACACATAAATAGCAATTTTTAGCTTTAAAAAGGTTTTAAAGGTTATATTTCAGATGCGGGCGCTGGTTCAGATATCATACTCAGTAGCTATAGCATGGAGTCAGTCGCCCAAGATACGTTACTATGTCATGTCAGTGTCTATTTAGTTCATTAATGAACAGTAATTAAGTTAAACGATAGTAATATATTTACAATATTACAACGGGAATTCTGAAACAACTATTTGTCAACTAAATAGCTTAATGTGATATAATCTCTAGGAAGCACGTAATGCCTGTGCTTACGTTTGTAGTCTTTTTGTTTAAAACTATAACTTGATAACTGGAAGGACGAAGGTTCTAATCCCGGCAGAAAGTATTACAAATCTATAGTTAGTTGAAAGATCTCTTGAAGCAGATTAATTTTCCTTGTAAATTCACACTGATGGACAAGAAAAAATAAAACTTTCTTTGTGCAAGTTTATTTTTGGTTCATGAGTGTAAAATGAAGATAACAGTGGCTATCTATTGTTATAATCCTGTATATGTAATTTAGTACAAGTAACATATACAAATAGTGACACAGTGGTATGGTTATTTTATAAATCTAACTGGTGATTTTTCTGTGACGCATTAGTAAAACACAAAAACCATGTGCTAATATAAACGTATGTTGGTTTCAAAACATTGCTACCACATACAGTACGAGTAAAATTATTTACGGCAATTTACTACTATCAGCAATACATAATATTATTTTTTCCAGTAATACGATTTACGAAGGAATTCTTGTTTAAGTGAGAGTGTGAGAGATTTTAGTTAGCGCTCAACATCGAGGTCTTCAGCGCTGGTGAGGGGTGACATGAGGTGAGTATGAGCAGCGCCGGAATTAAAGGGCGGGGGAAACGGGAGATCCCAGAGAAAACCCGCCGACCAACGGCATTATCAGGCACGATTTCCACATGCGAAAATCCGGTGACTGACCCCACCGGGAATCGAGCCCGGATCGCCTTGGTGGGAAGCAAGAGGTCTGACCCCTCGTCCACCGCGGCCCCTTATTGCTTCAGAAGTGCTTATCAGAGCATGGCTCTAGCTTCCCAAGGACTAGTCCCAAGCAGCAGTGTTTGGTAATGAAATAATAGATGAGAAAAAATTGTACTAGTAAATCAGTAACAACCCGAACAGGTCAATTGCTGGAAGACCGAGATCGAACACCTTTTGACAATATCCAGAAGTGAAAACACTGATAGGTCAACTACCCGGGGACACAATCACGCGCTGCCATCGTAAGTGGCCAGTTAGTGTGTGGCGGTGTTCCGGCCTCGTTGTGCTGTACAATACCACCCCTCTTCCCCCGCCATCTACTACAGCTAGCGATCATCTCGTGGGGCGACACGGCATGACGGGTCAACGTTGCGTAGGTCACTGCCGTCACGTCTGTGTCTAGGGAGGGGGGGGGGGTCAAGTGGGCCATTTGCCCCGGGCCTCACACTCTTTTGAATTAAAAAAAAAGGAATTATTACTAATTGAAATGAACTGGCGTTTTATTAAATGTGGTTCGACAATACGAAGTACTCATTTAGTTTTGTAAGAACTGCATTTTAGTAACTTAACGAAATGTTTGCTTTGCTCGCATATATATTTGAAGTATTTCTATGTGAACTGAATGCATTTTACTGTGATAGTTGTAATAGTAATGTTTATTTTAGTGACTACGTGTCAATACAAAGATAAATATGCCATACCTTAAAAAAGTGTCACTGCATCTAAAAAGGAAAAATCGGGAGGGGTGAAGGGGGGAGGGGTTCCACTGTATGTTCGCCGGACCACACATTCTCATAAAATGACTTGACTGCCGACTGTGATTTCTACGATTTACTTCGGATGGAAGAGAAGGTAGGTGAATGGGTTCTACATCTCGTCGACAGAGGTCATTGTGACAATTGCCTGGAGCGACTTGGAGAGGTCATATAAAACTGATATCACAGCTCACAGCTGAAGCCAAGGCCTAAATCTGGTCATCCAGACTGCGAGCCTAACGTGTTTACATAGATATATGACTGAAAACACTATTTGCTGTTCACTTGGAGACAGTATAAAAATACAGAATGGCTGCTACACAGCAATTACACGACTGATACTCTTCATAGCTATGCTGCACAAATTTTGAATATGTTTTGGGAATATGTTACGTTATTTACTGCAACATATTGCCGACAGTTATTAATGTAACAGACCACTCGAAAATCTCAGTCAACACATTCTTAGTATAAATATCAAAATTTGATATTACATTTTCAAAGCACTAAATTACTAATCGTTAACAAATAACATTACAAGTATTACACATGAAAAAAGAATTTTCTTGTATTTACAATGCAGTTTCAGTCATAAGTTAATGTCATAATACACGCATTGATACCAACTGTTGTAACAAGCAGAGAAAATATGTTCCATCATAATGTGGAGCAACAGCACAATGGTTCCACGCCTTCAACTTAAAAGTGCTGGTTCCAACGTTGTTCGGGTGAAATATTACATTAAAAAAAACAACGCAGATTAGATATTATATTTCTAGTGACGTGTTTGTGGAATTCAGCTAAAAGAGTAGTGTGATTTACCCCTTTCTTTAAACTATTTATGAATTGTACAAAATCGAAAAAAATCAAAACCGAATTCAAAAAACTAAATGCGAAATAAATTAGCATTTTGTGCTATTTTAGTGATATGAACGATTGTTTGTTATTCCAGAAGATTTTATTTACCACGTGCAACAAGCAAAATGCATTATTTAGAAATTCCATTATCCCCGATACATGATAGGCCTACTCATGTACGATTTCTTACAATTGCTTACATATTATTGGTATGCAATGTTTTAAAATATAAAACAGTAGAGATGAATTGAAAGATTTTAAGTAACCAACGTTACTGCTGGGGGAACAGAGCCTCCTTATTTACTTATACTCTTCGTGCCTAGAGAGGGGATGGTAGGAATTTATTTTACATTCAGCAGTTTACCGATATTACCAAAAAACATACATTTACCGACCCTACATCAACAGACTCGTAAGTTTGCAAGAGGAAAAATAAGGTTATTAGAATCATGTATACGTCGTTCGGGATAAAGAGAGCACTAAAAATGTAACCTTTGAAAAATATCACTAGTCGTTACTGCATATAATTCAACATTGCCTCTAGTTACCTGACTACTTGCGTGGTTGGCAACGAAATTACGCAATATAGTTCCATGTATATTCCTACTCCAATACAACCGTACTGAAACAAAAGCTACTGAAGTCGACATAATTGTATTTTATACAAGTAATAAACATTTTTATCCAACTGTATACGTTTCTGCTGACTCCACAGTTATCTTACACGCACAAACATCAAGTGACGTGTCCAGAGAGGTTAGACATTTCCCGTCGTTAGCCGTTACACGCGGAGAGATACGAATAGGAAGGAAATAGCATTTTAGCAGGGTTATATTGAATGCCTACTTTATCCCGAACCGACAATTACAGTGAGGTAGTGCGCGGCTGGCCGTACTGTCAGTGTGTCCGGTGTGAGGTTAAACACGACGACCGCAATGTGTACTGCGTTAACTGGTAGATGATCTGCCCAGGAAGTGTGCTATGTGAACCTGTACGCGTTCATTTGTTGTGTCGCAACTCTTGTTTCACCGCTACACTTCACGCTTCATCTACAATTGTGTCACACACACTTCACTACGTGTAACCTGCTAACTGTACAACAACAACTTGGTCTTGTTGAACTGAAACAGGAGAGGGTGTGTTCGTGCCGAACATAACCCCACAGAACCCGCACACCGGCATTCATATATCCTGTGAATGATTTAAAGTGAAAATAAACCATGACAGGTTTATTTAAAATACTGCTTTCATTTGTTTCATAATAGTAACGGGTTTACTTTTTTGTAGAATAGTGCATTTTCTCTCACGCCACGAATCTAAAGACTTGAAAGACACTCACCATCAATATTTGGGAAATTATCCTTAACCTCCTACCTCTATACTGAAAATCTGCATGTGCCCCAGCACATTATTTATATAAATTATAAATTCGATATTATTATAACTTCCCTGTTAAAACAAACCTCACAACTGTTCACTTGATTACGTAATTACGTAAGTAGGAAGTAATTTTTTTTTGTTGTCAAGGAGAGAAACATATATATATATATATATATATATATATATATATATATATATATATATATATATATGGACTTAAAAAAAGTTTAATATGTAGTTCTTTAAATATTATAGTTTCAGTGACTTGTGACCATTTAGGTGTTGGCTTAACACTTTTAAAATTACTTCTTTTATTTGTACTGATATACTCATTCTTATTTCTTTGAAAGATTTTCGTAATGGGAATTCATAAAAAAAATGTTGGACATCGTTCTGCAATGGGGTTAGGTTATGTCCAAAACAGTTTGTTTCATACATTGACTGGAAAAATGACAGCGGCGTTGGATCAAATACAACTAGAGTAGTAGTCTAAAAGGCCGCGAATGCCAGACCTTCCTTAATTTATAAAAGCTGAAAGTTTCTCAGTGAATCCCAACACAGGTAGCTTGGATCATCGTGACTATGGCAGATAGCAGGTAGCGAAGGTGTGTTAATTAGCAACTTAAATTTGTCAAAGTATAAAGACTAATTTTCTTATGTTTTCTTCGGAATAATATTAAAAATCACGTCATCCATTCCCAGAGACTTAGTATCGTGGCAACCATTTGCCAGACACCATTACACTTTAATAAGTTGTAACTGAACTTACGCTACAGAATAAAAGCTGATATGCATACATGTTACTAGGGTATATATTACAAGATGTTTCCTCAGTAGCCAGAAAGTTATGACAGTTCTGACACCTGGCCAGACGAACATATAGGACAGCTGTAGATGCGAGCGCGAGGCTGTATACATCCCAGTGGATGCTAGTGAGAGAGTGAGATTGGTCTATTGCGACGCTTCGCTGCGCATCATTTGATTACTCAGTGAATGTATTATACGCACAGTATATGTTTTACTATTTGTTTTGAGCAGTTTATGAAATAAATGTAATTCAGTGTTGATAAAGTATCATCATGAGAGATGTATTAATTTGTGTTATTTGTATAAAAGAGGAGTGTTTTAGAGTGTCGTGCTTGTTTCATACATTAACGTGTGAAACTGTTACGCATAGAAGAAGCGATGCAGGACATCAAGAAGCAAAATTACCAAATACAGTTTTAGAGTTATATAACTATCACAACCGAACGAGGTGATGCAACGTTTACATGTTGAACTCGCATTCGGGACGCCAGGTGATAGATCATCGGCTCCGGCCGTCCTGTGCTCAGTTTTCCATAGTTTACTGAAGCCGCTCTGGACGAATACTAGGAAGTTTCCACAGCAAATGGCAGGCCTCCTGCCTTTCTCAGTTCCACGCATTGTTTCAAGTTGTGTACCACTGTCTCTAAGGACCTCGCTGTTCATGAGAAGTAGTCCACTTTACATTAACGGGTCGGTCCAACCAACATTTTATTTACCTCACTGAGGCTGTATTTTAATGTAATGAAAATTTCTTTAGCTTTCATAGTTTTTGTATAATGACACGTCGAAGTCCAAATTTGCATAAAAAGATTTTATGCTAGAAAGTACAACCAACTGACTTACCAAAATGAAACTATTTACACTGGAGAACATTGTCACAGAACGTCAATACCTGTATTAACTTGCATTCATCTTTATTTACTGTTTCAAATAAATTACTGTATTTAAAATTAAAATTGACAATTTTCTTAAATTTAAAAAATGCGTACAGTATCTAATATTAAAACTGACAAGTTCTTAAGTTGAAACAAATAATGCATTTGAAATTAAAATTGATAGTTATGATATTTTTTTTAAAAAATAAAATTCAATGCTGTTTTTATGCAGGCCTTGACGTAGCCCGTGACACTGTTCTTCAGTGTGAATTATTTAATTTCGTTGAGTCAGTTGGTATTCCTTTCTAGCATTAAACCGTTTTATGCAAATTTCGACTTTGACATGCATTATAAAAACTATGTAAGCTAAGAAATTTTCATTACAGTTAAAATAGTCACGCACACACACCAACACAAACCTACACACACAGATATATATATATATATATATATATATATATATATATATGCATATACACACACATGAAACACTCTAATCTAGTACAAATATAAAAATTACAAAACCAATAAAAATGTGCGGTGAACCACCCGCTTAAATTGCGTTGCTTATATAGCTCGAGAAATGTTAACGTAATATATAGAGAGTATATTTTTTAAAGAATACATTATTTTTCTTACTAACGTTCGTATACTGTGATGAGAGAAAGTGGTCTTTCATAGCTCCTATTTTTACTTCATTTGTTGCCACAAGAGACAGGTAGGTGTGTAGGATTCTGTATAGAAACAAGAGTTCACAAACCTGAGAAGTGGGTTGCACTTGTAAGAATGCAGTAGTATAGAGTTTAGTACGCCACCAGCTTGGTGCCCCAAAAAACACTATTTTTACTGCAATATTACTTACATCTTAGTAACTTCGTGGCTTAAATCAATGCAGAAACGGTATGAAATGGCAAAAAACTGAAGCCAGTATTATTAACGAAATCGCTCCAGTATGTGACTCCTTTTTATGTGTTTGGACGATTGTTGAAGTGATGTAGCTGAATTATAACTCTTAGTGGTAGCGTATCAGAACTTTGGACCAATGGAATGAAGAGACACTTAATGTTGAAAGAAAGCGCCAGAAACGTTGACATTAAACTGATACCTACTTAACCGTCAACATTTCCTGTGGTAGATAACGGTTCCTTAAGACTGGTATAAAACAAGAACGCCACAATCTATTCTACTTTACTTTTGGCGATGAGAAAATTGTAACTACTTAAAAGGCGTAGTAACACACACATACAGAGAGAGATAGAGAGATTATGTGAGAGAGTGAGAGACAAATATAGAGAAAGAGAAAACAATTTAAGAGACTCCATTCTTTCAGTATAACTGATGAAAGTTGATACCTACAAAAAACACGCAAGATTAAAGGAAAAGTCTTAAATTAAATGTGGTGACATAATTAAATGCGAGAAAGCGATAAAGACAAGGTACGACAGCCAAAGTGCAAATGAGGATAAATGTTAGCAGCTACTAAAGGTGCTTTTACAATTTTTAAGCAAGGTTTGATGAGAACCCCAATCTCTTAGGTAAAACCAAACTTTTCTTCCTATCCTAAAGTCTCTGAAAACTTAAAGCAGTATTTATTGAGCTGGTACGAAACTTTCTTTAGCACTGAAAAGTATAAATAAACCTTTATCACAAAATATATGTACATAAGTAGTGCTCAATGACGGATTCCATATATGTTGATCAAAAATCACTCATCGGACTCATAAAAATAAAAATTTAAAAACAAGTACTTGATACCAGCCAGAACATTGCTTCCTTAATGTAGTGTAATATTTATTGTTGAGACAATATCTTCAACAACAGGCATTTTTCTTCATGAAACTTCTTAAAATATTTAGCAGTCTATGTTTTATGTCATAGAAAACGCCAACTACATTTTAAGTGATAGTAGTAGCTGCCAATATGATTTAAAATAGCTGATATCAAGTTATGATGACCTTTAATCTAAAATATAGCGAAAGTCATGGGAAATTATTACAAAAAATGAATTGGCTGCTGAAGATTATTTGGTGCTTCTGGAGCTTGTAAGTGAACTGAATAAGGTGTTTTAATAATAAAAAAAAGAAGTTGTGTTTTAGAACATAATTATAGTTTGAGTATTGTGGAGAGTGCAAACAGCAACTCGGTTATAAATAATGTGTTGTTCAGGTTGATTCTGCTAAACAACCATAATCAATTTTCTCATCAGACACTGCAGTGAGTACAAGGCATTTCTGCCATACGTAATAATCTTAATCTCCAAATATTTTGCAATTAATGATTTTTTTTAAAATTATAATTGGAAACACAATTTACGTACTTCGAGTCACTTTATCTATCATAACCTTCACATGCCAAATATACAAAATTTTTCCCTTGTAGTTGAACTGAAAACACTTGAATATTCACACAGAAATACAAAGGATTGTGTGAGTGGAGAACTCGAGAATGAGATCTGCATATAGCCTAAACGAGAAATAATTACTATTGTAGTTTAATGAAAAGAAATTTAATAAAGTTGTGAAACAAGTCGTAGTTATGGTTTAATAAACGGAACTCTGGCAGAACTCCTCTGCCTTACTGTGAATGTCACTACCGGGCTTGGAATGATAGTTGCAAACATGTTCATCAAACTAACTTTATATAGTGATATAGGGCAGCTGCAGCTAACTGCGCCTGGCGACACCTGCCACAATTGTGGCACTTGACTGTGGAGTAGCCCGGGTACTTCTGGACACAGCATTCATCCATACAAGAAATTAGGTCAAAGAAACCAATAATCATGGTCTAGTGAAGATATAATTGCTTGTGTTGTAACCAGGCTGCTCGCAACTTTAATTATTTCCTAGCGACGTATTGTGTTCTCTGCAAATAATCTGGCATAAATAGAACAAAGTAATGATGCATGGTGACTTGTTCGACAGCCTTGTTAAAATTAATCAAAAAAATATTTGTCGTGCCAATCATTAAATTGTGAGTGCTCCGGTGGGAAAGAAAATATCTAGAAATAATGATCGGAAATAACTTTGTGAATGCGTATTAATATCGCGGTGATTATAACAACTTGAAACTCAACGTAAAGAGGAGAAAGTTGTGTCCGGAAGAAACTCATCAGTGCACTGTAGCGAAGAGCGAGGGAGGTACATTATGAGCGCCTGGAAGATACGCCACACTACGATTGAGCGGGTGGTATTTTACCCCTGCTCCCGTCCACCTCCCTGGAAATGACAAAATATGAATCACCGGAGCGTTGCTCGAAAACTACTTTTTATTGGTCCGTATCTTCTTCCATATTGGAAAATTGCCTGATGTTGCGTAACCTTATAATCCTGTGATTGATCGGAAAATTCTTATGGCAAATAAATAAATAAATAAATAAAAAGTTTTCTCTATAAAGATATGCAAACAGCTAACCACATTCCGACAATGGCGCTACTAACGGACACTTATTAAACTAATATTATTGAGCTTTCTAAACTGTAGTAGAATTAACCTCGGCGTGGACAAATGGTTAGCCTACACTGCACTTCGGAAACTATAACGCAGTGGTTCCCAAACTGGGGGTCTCGGGCTGTTACGAGAGGGGTAGCGACAGGCTTCCAAAATAAGTTAAAAAAAAATAAAAAATAAAAAATACTCGATGAAACTGAAAAATGTAAAAATTAAGATCTAAATGATTGAACTTAAAATGTAAATTAATACTAATTACTGAGACAACAAATATGTGCGTAAATAATATTGGTTGAAATGAAGGAGGATGCCGTTATAAATCGTACAAAAAAACGGGTCGCGGTTTAAAATTGTACCCGAAAAGGAGTCGCCAGACAAAAAACTTTGGGAACCACTGCTGTAACGTAACTGTTGCATATTTGTGATAGTTACGTCTTGCGGTTATGCTTATCCTTCTATGGCGACGCTCTTACCACAACTAAGTGTATTTAAATACAAAGACAAAAGTTATTTAGAACGTAAGAAACATAAATTGAAGCAAAAAGATTCAACTGATATTTCCAGGTTTTTGAAGGTGGGTGGAAAAAAAAGGAGAGCAGAGCAATCACAAGCAAAACATTTTGTTTCACTTATGAGCAACTACTTTCCCGGAAGCACTGCGCCGGAACGTACGTATATATACTACTTGCGCAGTTTCTTCCGTTGTAAACAAGTGTTTGATGAAAATTCGGTGTCGCAGATTGTGTCCCAGAAATACGTCACTTGGGAGAAATCGTGCACAACAAGTAGGCAAAACTGTAGTCTCGGACCGCATTGTTTTATTTTTGCATATTTGTTTCGAGAAATCTGCAATTCTCAAGAAAGTCATTTTGCAATTATTTGTTGGAAAAATTTTGTGTTTAGTTATAAAATTAACATAATTCAAATGTGAATCTTTGTTACTGTAAATCCTTAATCGCAGTGTAATTCATACATCTCTGTATCCATTATAGACCAGATGCAACAGAGATAGGTCTCACATTTGTGGACACGGAAAAAAATATTTTGTGGCTATTTACCCTGCAAAATGTATTTTGTGGTTACTACAAAAACATTTGGTTAACACCACTAAAATTATGTGGCCACTACAAAATTATTTTGTAGTTACTACAAAATAATTTTGCAGGGAAGACTTCCTACAAAAGTTTTCTTTCAGTGAAGTAAGTAACATATCAACGACTGTAAGTATGCAAAACGTCATATCACAATTTTAACGAGCAATGCTGACCGTTTACTACACTTACCGTCCCAAAGTTCAAACTCAATATCGTACTGATTCCCGTTGTGTGATACTGTACACTTAGCAACTTCCTAAGAGAGATGTTTCCAGGGTGTCTGGTCCTCTACATGGTGTCGTTTCATGGTCAAACCTTTCCTTCGATCTCGCAGTATCTTCCACTCGAAATACTTGAAGACACCAAATATGCCAAAGTTACGCTTGGATACAACACATGTACAGGAGAATAACGTAGAACTTAAGGGAGACACATAAAAACGGACGGCCATCCACTGGAGAATATAACTTTCTAAGTCATGTGAAACTGTACGTAACGTTAATAGTCTGCGGTACTCGTTCAAACTTAGATATACTATATCTCATATGCTTCTAGCGTTGATTTGCTATTTACGTCCCAGGTGTGGGAGAAATATCTGTCGTTCCTTGTGCGGAAACTAATTTACTTTATCATTACGGATAATAGTGTAGACTAGGTTATATTAACATCGTATAGAACGTCCAATAGTATCCTTAGTTAGGCGCAACTTGTATAAAAAAAACTAGGGCAGGTTCTGTCTGCTGTTCTCGTACGAGATTTTCTTTTAACGAATAATTCTGGATGTGGTGTAAGATACATATCGCACTAGCTTTGCACGTATATTAGGCTGTACAGAAGGTGATTTAGCTGCTTGTGTCGCAGATATAACCTTACCTGTGTTGGTGTATGGTGAGTGGAGAGTGCTCGCCTGTCTAGCTGAAGACCTCTGCCGTGTTGCTGCACAACTAACACACGACGTAGCAGTACTGGCTACTAACACCAGCCCCCCTCCACTCTACATACCCAGCACACTTTCTCCCCTCGTCAAGGGGTCAGTACAGCGCCGCCATGCGCCAGCAACCAGCGACAAAGCCATGTCGCACTGCTTACATCGTCCTCCAGACCGTGAAACACATCGCTGCACTATCTCCTCTTAGGACAACCACGCTCCTGTCTCAGCGCAGTCCACATCGCAGCAGCTAACAGTAACAGCCTTTCCAATCATCCATTTAAAGTAAACGCTATACTTTCTTCTCGGATACTCACTGGAAAGCCAAGAAGAAACAATAGCTATTCATCAGACCAGAAAAAGTGACGGTGCTGATGAGAGCGTCTCATGGTTATTCACGATTCAGGCATATATACACGCAATTACACACACATATGTGTATGTATGTCGCATATATATATATGTATAAATATATATACAGCTATATATATGATACATTTGTGTATATATATATATATGTGATATATGTACAAATATAGCATATATATTGTTATATAAATATATATACATACATACGATATATGTAATATGTATATACATGATATATGTATATATATGAAACATTTATATATATGTGTATATATATTATATGTACAAATATATACATATATATTGTTATATAAATATGTATACATACATACGATATATGTATATATATTATATATGTACAAATATATCATGTATAATGATATATAAATATGTGAACATACATATTATATATGTGTATATATATGATACATTTGTATATATGTGTATATATATGATATATGTACAAATATATCATACATATTGTTATATAAATACGTATACATACATATGATATATGTGTATATATATGATATATGTACAAATATATCATACATGTTGTTATATAAATATGTGTACATACATATGATATATATGTATATATATGCAATTAAATCGAAATTCAGCATTAGGTTATTACACGTAGGTCATTTCACATAAGGTCTCTTTTGAGCTTGCAGATTTAGTTTTGTATGTTACAAATTCCTGAAAATAATTTTTAAAAATGCAGTAAGTAAAGACGTACAAGTTTACAGGTCAAATAAATAAACAGTTTTATTTTGCCTCTTCAATAGTAGATGCAGTCAGTGAAGGAAAGTCAGCGTAATAATATGACAAGTTGGGTTGTAAAATGGTCGCTTATAAAAATTCCAATATGAAATATAAATACAAAAATTGTTTTGCTTTGCTCAGGCACGTATACTGCAATAAAACATTTAAAAATACTCGGATATCAATTTTTATAAAATTGGACAGGTATATTTTTAAAGAATTTTAAGCAATGAATTTTCTAGGTCTTGTTATTTAAGACGGAATAGTAACCCAACGCTCGGAAGATTGACCGTTAATATTGCGTAAGCAAATACCTTTATATTACGGCGTAGGTGAAACTATTTAATTATGGCAAATCTTATTGCATTCAACTGTTGAAATCGATTGTTCAGAGAGAAATGATATTTTAAAGTTAATCAAAAGAAGGCTCATATTTTTTGTTTGCTGCCGTGTAGTTCTCTATGAAGCAATAAATAAGAAATAAGTACAAGGCTTAAGATTTTTATTCAAGTTATTGTTAATCAAGTACGTAGAAATTATTCAATATTTATGTATTTAGTTCAACAGGTTATGGGCCCAGACACTAAGATAAGGGTCTTTATTAAATATTGAATACTTTTAAGTAGGTTTTATTGTGTTAAGTAAGGTTTAAAATCCTGTCAGTATGGATTTGACAAAGCACATAAAACCTTTATCGTGTGAGTCAGAATGGCCCATTTGGAAACGAAAAATTAGAGACTTACTTGATTATCATGAAGGTGCATTAGATGTCATTGATAATAAG
>PNEQ01130581.1:0-15005 GCA_003012365.1 Medauroidea extradentata | reverse complement strand
CCAAACAGTAACCGGAACATAACAGTGCTATGGTAAAACAATAGCACACGTTGTTGAGTATATTTCAATAGCCGTGTTGATGCTCGTTGATGAGCAAAATATACAAGCCCGTGAAAATCATCTTTGAGAAAAATTACATAATAGTCATTTACTGTGTTGTTGGAGGATAATGTAAAAAAAAAAATAATGTGAGAAGACACAGCACAATTTCAGTTATACTTCGTCTCCGAGTGACGCGCGGCAAAGGAATCGCTTGTGTAAATTAATTCATACTCCGTAGGTTAGCTTCCTTCCGTCCGTACGTGAGAATGCGTGTAAGGGGGTATGGATGGGCGAAGGGAGGGGATGGCTGGAGAGTGAGAGAGCATGTAGGGTTGGAAAGAGAAGGGACGAGCGGAGGGAAGGTGTTACTGCGCATGCGCCACTGTGCTTAGAGGTCCTGGATCTAGGCGCTAGTCGCCCAGCTAGGGCTTGCTTTGTGTCAGCTCTGTGGCTATTCGTTCTCTGTCTTAGTGTGTTGGTGGTTAGGCCTATGTACTCTGCAGCACAGTGTTTACTTTGGAACTATATCAGGTTTGTTGTAGCACAGTTGTAGCTACCTTGGATGGGATTTGTGTGGTTTGTCAGTCTGCTGTTAAAGTGGGTAGATGACTGATGAATGGTACAGGAACCGAAGCGAGAACTGTTGCAGGGTAGGAGCCTCTGGGGTTAACTGTTTTGCTGGAGGTTGCAGTTGGTGGGAGTTTTGGACGGACTAGTTTGTTGCGGTGGTTGGGTGGTCGTTTGAAAACAAGTCTTGTGTCTGTGGTGAGGCAGCCAGGATTTTGTGTCCAGAGTTCAATATGGTCGTGAGTTTATTTAAACCTTCATGTTAAGGAACAACTAGGAGGATGTCTGAACTGGTGGTTTTGGTTTGTGTGTCTGTGTTAGTGACAGCACATTAGATCTGTTTGTACTGTTTATGAACGCTCTGGCTATCTGGTCACATTGTTTAGGTCATTCTCGGTGGAGCATATGCGTTTTGTCCTTGTGGTAAGGCTGTAAGGTAGTGACTTTATCGTATTGTAAGGGTGGTAGCTTTCGAAGTGCAGGTACTGTAGGTTTTTGGTAGGTTTGGTGTGGACAGAGGTGTTGATGGTACTATTGTAGTGTCTTAGTTCAACATCTAGGAATATGGCATATATAAGAATGCGGGAAATAGGCAGTCTGTGTGAGCATGAAGGTGAATCAGAACAGCAAATGCACTGACACCGGATGCGTGGTTTGTGTGTGACTCGGGTATAGCACAGCCAGCTGCTATTATTCTTAGTGAAGAAACAGCATATGTCTGCTGTTATTCAGTCAGAACACGCAGTTGTTGTTCCAAATAGCCGTGTCGTCATCTGAGCTGAGTGGAAGCTTTTATTGTTGCCGAGGATCTACGAGCTCTTCCGGAAAATTTATGATTTTCTAGGAAACTCCCATTTTATCGCCATTCCTTCACATTTGTGAAAATTCAGGGTCTCTAAATATAGCTGAATTCTAATGAACATACAGTATTTTTAATAATCTTTCCTGCTCATGGTGTTAACCTTTTCCATTTTATTCCTTAAAAAATATTAATCTTTTTTTTTGCGTTGTTGTAGTAGCCGATGTTGTAGTAGCCGGTGTCGTAGTTGCGGGGCTCAACTGTACGTATATAAAAATCCAAAATCATAATCCAAAGTCGTAATCAATAATTAAAATCAGATACGCAAGTTGTATGTGAAACTAAACACTGTTGAAAGCACGATGATTAACTACGGAAACTTGGCCAACAGTCACCTGGGTTGAAAAGGGGTGAGGGAAATAAAGGGCGCAATTCTATTTTTAGAACAACGCGCGCTTGAGTTTGTGGAGGGAAGCAATGTGTCCAGGCAGAAGCATGACTCACATGACAGTGCCAGCTAGCTGGCTCGGAGGGGGGAGGGGTGGCGGCGCGAGGGTCACATCCAGCCAACAAATACCTACTCACTTCACAAGGTCACGTACATCGCCGCAAGCCTGCTTCACATGGTCACAAATCTCGCTGCAAGCCTGCTTAACACGACTCACCATATGTTAGAGGGATTGCCGTCATCACCAAAACAAACGCCGCCATTTTCTATACTGTCTCCCCCTTGCCATGAAAAAAAGAGTCACGATGCATCCTGGATGCAAAAACAGTCCAAGTCTACCTTATAGCAACACCGGTCCAAGTCCACACAACATAATACAAGAGTTCACTGAACACCATATATGTTTCTACTCATAAAATTCACATTTTCCATGGAATTTTTTTGCAATTTTTTGACGGTTCCTCAAAAAGACTTCGCTATAACAGTGTTTTTCACTATTTCCGTGTTCGCTATGACGGGATTCTACTGTAAGTCACATTTGAATGAAGTGGGGATACAAGTATGTAGTATGTAAGACTACATTAGTCACTAAAATAATAAGTTATGTAGATATGTATCCCAGCAGTAAAATCAGGCATTTTGTGGACACAAAGAAATCCAAAAAAATTCTGCAATAAATAAGGTTATGTTACTCCTCCAATTATACCTAACAATATATAACTGTGAGATAAATTTATTTGCCTCATATTTTACTAATTAGCATCAGTATTAATCATTTGATGTTACACAACACAAGTAATAAAAAATTAATAAATTTGATTAACCTAAATTGCCTTGAACGTACTTACATGTGTTTCGCCTCTGCATCTTCTATTAAAGACACAAAAATTGTATCTTCATTTTACCTGTTTTTTGCCACTGTTAAAATTTATGCTCGATTGTCTTTCGTTCCTTGCATTTTACGTGAAATAAGAAACAATGTTTGTCTATCATTTTTTGAGACGTAAATTCTGACCAATCATAGAACGTCATTACAAATGTAAAACTCTTTGTTCGTGTTTCATTAAGTCGTATTAAATTATTTAATGTTTTTTGTTTGATCACTATTTACCACAAACAAAAATAAAATGTGTAGTACAGGATATATAAACGCATTACTCTACCTAAACAACCGCCATTTTCATGTCTACTTTAATAAATCTCACTTTCGCATTCGGTCAAAATATTTTGTATCAAGACTTTTTTTACTGTAGGACACATCAAAAACTGTGGTACTCTTTCGTACGAGATTTTAAAGAGATGGAGGATTTCGCGATTTCTTGTTTTAAAAAAAAACAGGTGTACCAATAACCAACAAAACAATTAGGAAATTGACGGTTTTCTCTGAAAAATGAGAAAAAATGACAAACCTAATAAAAATTACAAAAAATGAGAAATATTACCAAAATGGCAGCCCTGCGAATGTACTGTAAGTTTTATTAAAGTACTGTAGAAAATAATTAAATAAAAGGGTGTAAAACTATGTAGTATTTATTTCTAATTTTTACCTGCTTACTTCGTAATGGTATGTGTCACATTTAGTGGTTTGCTATGTGAAACATTGATCGTACATCTTTTAATATGTTTGGTGAGTACTGTAAATTTATTCAGAACTGTGAAGAAAGTTCAGGGTGTGAGATTTGTTTTATTTATTTTTTTGCTACGGCAGGACAACTATGATGTGCAGTTCGTGAAGCGAGTATATGAGAGCCCTGTGGTTACGTTTCAAGAACTGAAGAGTGGGTCCATTGTCCATGAGGGTCCTGTGCGAATCCCCTACCACACCAACGACATGTACAAGCGCACCGCCAAAATGTTGGGGCTCATGGACGATTTCCGGGTACGTCAATGTTCTGTCCACGTGTGACGCAGTTGTGCGGCATTGGTGGTTACTAGCCATCTATGAAAATGTTTCCTCTACCTTCCATCTCCACTTTCGAACCCATGAACCCCGAGTTTCATGTCTCTGACGAGCTAGGCCTAACACTGGGGCTGAGGTGTTGACTGCCCTTTATTCCAAGATTAATAGTGGATGGTACCATCACAATGTTATAGTAAAAGAAGGGAAAAAAGAGGAAGCTACCAACACAGCAGCTTTAAGGTGAAATAACAAAAAAGAAGTCTCCCACTCTAGTTGTTTACATTCTTTTATGACTAATACTGTGACGGTACGTTATGCCACAACATTTTGGCTTTCTGCAAGTGTTTTTTGAAGTGCTTTCTTAAACATCACTTCAACATACCGTAATTAATATTTTTTTTACATACTCACTGTCAAGGCACTTTTAATTTTTACTATAATTTAATTGTTGATGAAAATATTTTTTAAATTTTTTACCGCTTAAAAATTATTATAACGTTTTTGGTGCGTGCTTTACGTGAGTATGCAGTAATGTTGTCAGAAACATGAATTATTAATACATTACATATATTAAATGTGTATAATAGAGACTTTTCCACTTGCCTTTTGTGGTTCGTGATGTCATCTACAGAAAAACTGTCACTAATATAGGTGATTCGGAATAAAGTGAGCACCCAAAAAAGCCCTGATTAATTTCTATTTTCTGCCAGTTTATATCTTTCCGCTGCATGTAAACATCAACATTGCCACGTGCTTTTATTTACATAATTATGCTTGTACAATGTTTACATTTACGTTAAAGTGTTCCGATAAATTTTATCTACAATATGTACTCATTAAATGCACTGGTGTTAAATATGTGCTATACTCAGTAATAATTTTAGTTATAAATACCTGCGAGTAAACGTCTTATAACACTGGTTTCTCTGTGTCTACTCTAATGGCGCTATTACCGTTACGAATCTCGTAAATGCATGCACAGTATATTCGAACTTTTAAATTAAAACCGCCACTAAAAACACGACACACGCAACTCAAGAATTCAAGTTCCGTTCACCATACTGCAATGAACGACGACGACGCACATAAAGAGAAACAATAAATAACGTATTTTCTTAACGTTTGAAACAGGGGGAAAAAATGCTGTTTCTATTTCCAGATACTCAGGCTGGCGATCATAAAACATAACAACTTACATTACTAATGACTTCACATAATTTATCAATGATATTCATGAACAGTCACTTATAATACTTGTATATGTGTTTATCAGAAACCCATATTCATTACATACCGGACAAACAAACTGAATGGCGCAATTCGCCTCCAAGCGGCGAAAACCTAACTCTGATGCCATCTGTCGGTGAAATTTCAAACTATCTCTGCGGCGCGAACCAATAGCGGCGTGTGCCAACGATAATCGACTCGGATGCGTCGCATTGTGCCGCCGCTAATTAATTAAAACTATACAGTCAGTAGGTATGTCAGTAAGAACTTAAATAAATATATTAAAGTATATTAAATACAGAGAGGTCGTTTGCAATTGATGTTGTTTCACTTATGCTGTATTCAAATAAGAAAATACACGGGACTACATGCAGTTATTCGCTACCAACCATACAAACAATAATGTAACTGTTGTTAATGTTGGCTTATATGCAGTAATGGCTAGTGATTTTTTTCAAAGGTTAAATCTTTAGTGTTCACTTTATTCCGAATGGCCTATATCACTGTAATGTACATGTGACATTCTCCCAAACATTAACATGTTTAAATGTTGTCCTTAGTCCACAGCTTAGATATTACACTAGACCCCCGATTTTACGAATACTCACAGTTCGTCTCATCGCATTCGTAAAATCGATAGAGGCTTATTTCCACCACCCCTCTCCACCTCCTTAACATAAAATTTTCTGCAAAATGTCTCTAGTCGGGCCCGACTTCCGTAGCCATTTGCGGGAAATTAATCAACGTAATAATGTTAACATAAATTGATATCAGTAGCCACACGTCACACTGTTGAGCGGTAGATATGACCGACCCTTGTCCCCAAAAAAATGACAAAAATTGAGATCTCGAGTGTTTTCTCTCAAGCGAATAGCCCGACTTCCGTAGCATTTAACGAAAAAATAAAGCATGTGATAGTTTAAATATAAATTTATATCAATAGGCAGATGTCTTACGATTAAAAGAACACCGCTAAACAATAGATATGACTGACCCTTGTCCTAAATAAAATGAGAAAACCGAGCTGCCGAGTGCCGTCTCGCGAGCGAATAGCCCGATTTGCATAGCGTTTGATGGGGAAAAAAAGTAGGCATTCGTTACTAGCACAATGGCCTTGTAAATTATTCACAAAGAAAGAAGGAAAAAGTGGGCGTATTTATTCATTGTGCAGTTTTATATAACCTAACGTCAAAACAATCCCTTGACGTTGTTGATTAATTGTACAAGAACGTTGATACTAGTAGCGTGCAGAACGGACAGATAGTGCAACTGTATGAATGTTCACAAGATGTAAGATAGATAGCGGCACCGTAGCATATACTGACGTTCAATGTTCCAAAAACGCCATTTTGTTACGTTCTTACCTAAAATAAGGTTAATTCTACTACAGGTTAGAAAGATCAATGTTATAAGTTTGGCACAAGTAAAATTTCTGCCAATTGAGCGCTGGTATCGCTAGTGCACCAAACTGACCAATCACAGACCTTTTCTGAATTTTAAGTTACATTAAGTTTATAATTTAAAAAGCGAAATTGGTTTCATTTCACTTTAAAATTAAATTGAATGACTAATATAATTTCCAAGTTTATTTTAATTTAATTTTACTAAGGTTTCGTATTTATCTGGTCTCTTAGCGATTGAAGCGAAACTAGTGGCAGAAATTTTCCCTGTGCCAAGTTCTCCCATAAGAAAATTTATTTTCTTTCTAACCTGTAGTAAAATTAACCTTACCTAAAATCATTGAGAATTACTTGTACAAGTGGTTGCAAATAATCGCTTTCACAGCCAGTATATGCGGTAAAAATATATTATGAGTTCCGAGATTACATAATACACGAACGTCTATTTATTTTACAAGTTCCACATACCCATAGTAAGAGACAAATGTTTCTACACGTGGTTAATAGGTAGTGC
Source organism: Medauroidea extradentata (assembly GCA_003012365.1). Taxonomy (NCBI): domain Eukaryota; kingdom Metazoa; phylum Arthropoda; class Insecta; order Phasmatodea; family Phasmatidae; genus Medauroidea; species Medauroidea extradentata. The sequence continues at coordinate 8,108 of PNEQ01130581.1, read as the reverse complement.
TATTATCGTTCTCACTTGTGAAATGCTCGTTTTACGACATGGAGTAACTCATTGTTTAAGCAAATTATGCGCCAAGTTAATTGTTTTGTAAGTATGTATGGTGTTAAGCCAATAAAAAAAAATTTCACGCTATTATTTATAGGGTTTGTGTAAAAACGTAAATTCATTCGGCGCGAGGCGAAAGAGATATGACATTGTGAAACAGCCTAGAAGGAGGCTGTACTATAGTTAAATGAGCATATGCACATGCGCTGGAACTGTGTGGCTATAGTACGACCTCAGTCTAGACCCTACGTCGTAGTTGATGGAGACCGGCCGGCTTGGCACAGGCGCCACCGCGCGGTTTTCAAACTGTCACTGCCGCATTTTCTAACGGATTTTAACTATTTTTGTTTTATTTTTATTATTATGACCTACCAAGTAATAACTGCAACTCTACAATTCATATTTTAATGCCGCAAATTAGATACCTAATATATGTTTTATTTGTTGTCAATGTAATTCTTTAAAAATTTTTTTGGCATAGAATTTTATTTTTTTAGGGTTCCTGAGATTGTATTCGTAGAATCACTACCTTCGTTAAATCCAGGGTTCGTAAAATTGGGGGTCTATTGTATATCTAAAATAATACTGTTTAGAAAGATTTTGTCTGAGTTGTGGTTCTTGCCTGAGCAACAAGTGATGTTACATATATGCAGGAATTACAAAATACCAGTATTGTAAGCAGAAAGTTAAAGCATTATGCTTATTGAAAAATAAATTGTAATGACCAACAAAAAGTGTTGTGTAGTGCAGGAAAATGTTATATCCAGGAATATTATAACAGGGTTATAGTGCAGTACAATTTAGGTACCACCTCGTTTACAAATATCACAATTAAAGAAAAATGTGCAAAACAGGAAACAAATGTTTTGTAATAATTTTTGCTGCTGAAGTAATTTTTGTTCTTAAACATAGGTAACTTCCTGAACAATAATACACTGTTTTTGTGTATGTGTGTGTTATGTGTTTTTTTATTGTAGCCTCTATTTTTCATAAAATTTAAAAAATTTTGTTAAGTCTTAAACAGCACAAAAAATAATGATAATTCCCATTTTGTATCGTTACCAAAAGTGAAATTTGCATGTATTATTGGTGGCGGTTATAACGCTGGATTAACTAAAGTCAAGTGAAAAGACAGAGTAAATGCTAGCAAGGTGGTTGAAGTTTAGTTGTGGTGTTGCAGAGTGGCGTCCCACGCACTGGCTACAGAGGCGTCGTCAGCTTCATGTACAAGGGCAGGCGCGTGTTCCTTGCACCCAACGCCAACTGGAAAGGTTACGACCTGGCCCAGAGCTAGCACTAGCCCATGGCATGCTACAGTCCTAGGAACTTGGAACGTGTGAGAAGTGTCTCACGTGTAGTTAGGAGCTATGTTTGCCTGCACGATTCCTTCATCCGCAGGGTTGTTGAATCTTGATATTTGAATTTTAGTGAGCTAAATTGTTTCAGTCACCTGCGAGAGACGTGGCTGGGATTCCCGCAACATGTTTTCCCGAACTTTACGCATTGTCAGCTGGTGTGGAAGCTGTAAGTTCTGTTGTGTTCATTTTGTGTGGCTTTGTTGTGTCTTGGCTGGGCTTTCGAAATGGGTACTCAATGTGACTTAGTTGTCTGAACACTTCAAGTGACTTAGCACATTGCAGGACTCATGGATAGCTTCAGTTGTCAGTAATGAGCTTTCCATTGCTTGGTGTCCTTATCACAACTTAATGCATTATTGCAGATTCTCAGGAATGCCTCGAAACAGTTACTACCTTAGTAAAGTCAGGATTTTTGCAATTAAGGATTTTTAGTGGCTGAATTGCTCAGTGCATGTGCTGATGTCAGGCAGAATAGAGGTTAGACCGGAAGGGCAGCAAGCTGTAGCATTCACATTGCAAGTTGCTTACGTGTGAGTGAGTAAGTGATTTTGGTCAGCGCTTAACATCGAGGTCGTCAGCGCTGGTGAGGGGTGACCTGAGGTGAGTATAGAGCATCGCTGGAATGAAGATGAGGGAAATGGGAGGTCCTTGAGAAAACGCACTTTTTTTCCTTTGTGGAATGAATACAGTACAATTAAATTAAAATCACATGTTTTCTGCCATCTGGCAGGGTCACCTTGTGGGTGGGAGAAGGCTGGGGTTAAGGTTGGACCGGCAAATAAAATACCATTTGTAAATTACTAGATATCGTAGAACCTCAGTCTGACGGACAGTCCACGGTTTCCAAGAATTGTGTTGTTTGTTCCGAATGACCAATTTCGGCCTCTAAAGTTAAACATACGGTATTATGTTAATTGTGGCCCTTGATAAGTTTGTGTTTAACTGCCATTGGCTTAAAGAGAAATCAGTACTTGAATAAAAATCTTATGTAATACGATAGGCTAGTGGTTTCTGAATAAAATTATACCCAATAAGACTGTTTACCGGTATTTGTTCACATATATATTAAAATCATTAGCGACGTTTACTGTGTGGATTGCGCTCACAAAAACTATATTAATTATATGCATGTTATGAAAATGTATAAATCTTAAGAATAAATTGCTCCAGAGGTGTGTGGAACTTTTCATCCATGACATTATTCTCAATAAACAGCTGGCATGAAATTCGTCAATTAAGTCACTGGAGTGCTTTGTGCAAGCACAGGCACTTAAATACACTTGTTGTCTATGTGACTTGACAGCTGAACGACCATCTAGGTACCCAGTCTAAGCAGTGCGGTGGCAAATAATATGGAAACTACAAAGGAAATACCGGTAGAGTCTTCATGGCTAATGCACTACAGTGCAGATTGCTGTACCAACTTTGATTATTTCCGAAAGAGTGCAGTGATTGTATCGCAATGGACTCAAAATCATAGGTTTTATAAATTTATAATTACTTTCCTGGCATTATTTTATCACATAATTATGTTACTACAGTATATAGTTTAATAAATTTTTATTGTCATTTTCTTTGCATAATTTCATCCATCACGATTTTCCTCGCTTTATTTCATTGCTTTGGACATGGCAAGTGTAATTCTAAGATTTTAATCAGTGGTTATTATTTTATTTTATGGCTGAGGTCTTGGAAATGTACAGTACTGTATTTTACACTATGTAAGGCACTTGGCCTGCCCACCCTATTTATTTTTCCAAATTCTGTTTGTGGTGTGAGATAATAGCTTTCTTTGGCATAAACGTAACGTAACTTTCGGTGTAACCATTAAGAACTAAAAGCCTATTTATATGTGTTTCCGGCGTCAGCATAGGTCTAATGGAATCCCGGCATGTCTCGCGATCACTAGGTATAGAATGAAGATTAGGATGATTCGCTCGGGAGAACGGGAGACCCGGCTTGCCAGTGTGTAGTGCATCGAGATCACCTAGAATAGCTATTAAGGACCTGTGTACAGTTTAAGTTGTAACCGGGACTTGACACATTTGTCTGTGTAGACCACGGTAAATAAGAGAAGAAAAGAAAGAGACGTTTATTTATTTGCAATGGTTGTAATGTTATTTGCTGTAATTTAAAGTAATTAATTTATGAGCGGTGGGCCGAACCAGTAAACACTAGTAATTCATTAAAATTTAATATAGTGTGTGTGCTAGGTGAGAGCATTCGGTTTTAAACTAATTGTATCCAGCAATTTAAGGCGGTTTGAGTATTGTCGAAGTATTTATTTTGCTGAACAAAAAATCATGTAAAAGACCTATGCTAAATGTAAAATCTCTATTGGGCCTGTCGATACGGTAAAGTAACAGAAAATTGGTCTGGATACAAAATCTAGTAATAAGTTTTCTCTTTGGAATGTTTAATGTTAAATAATGTATTCTCAAGTTTTGAGGAAGTTAAAATGGTTCTAAGTTCTTAATGTTATGATGACACGTGAATTTAAGGTAAATATGTCTTGTGTGGACTTTTTGGAAACAGCATGGAATTCCAAGCAACAGTGGACTCTTGGAAATTTTACGAGAATTATGTCGGTCAAAAGTTATTACAGTTCGAAGGTTTTTGGTATTTACTTTGGAAAGATGTAGATGAGTTCAGCCAGCCCGGCCATGGAGCCGCGGGGGCGACGATGATAGGGGTTCACAGAGGGTACTGAAGGGTGTACGGCCGGCTATGTCCGATGCCGAGATTTATTTAATATAATTTTGATTGTTATAATTTTCACTAAAATGTTGAAGTGCGTTTTCAAGTTCAGTAGAATTTTGCAGATTTTTCTGTGAGTTTTGATCTGTTTAATATGTATCCAGACCGATTATTTAATGTTGATAGAAGGTTATAGAACATTTAACCGTAAGGGAGGACACCATTGTGATTGCCGTGGCTGGTCACTTGCGAGGCTTTTTTTTTTAGCTGTCGGGATGTCGGTGTGAACGAACGTGTGTGCGGAGAGAGGGTGCCTGCGGGTGCACCACGTGGCGAGGAGGGTTTAGCAATAGGTTAGCAAGCATGTATTATTTTTTTGGTAACGTGAGCCCTCGTGCTGCGCATTAAGAGTTTTGATTGGAATTCACGATGAAAGTAATTGGCCCGTAATAAGTAAATTGAGGTCAGCCCATCGTTTTAAGAGTTTTGATTGGAATTCACGATGAAAGTAATTGGCCCGTAATAAGTAAATTGAGGTCAGCCCACCGCGATTGTGTATAGGGACTTGTACGTTGTGCACGCTGCGTTGAATCGGTGCTCTGAGTAAACATCCTAGAACTGAACTTCGCTCTTATCATTTGTGGGTAATAAGTATCCCTGTGGTAAAGTGTCTGTACTGGTATTCCTGTGAAATCCCGTTCCTTTCGTTCGAACTGACGCCGAAGAGAGAGAGAGAGAACTCGTGACTTTGCCACTGAACCCAACGATAGCTAGCCGAGTGTAGGTTGAACCCAGGATTATATTATAAGTAAAGAGCGACTAGGGACGAGTGTGGCAACACAACTAGAACCCCAGTTCAGCAAATACTTAAGGTTTCCCATATTTGTCCGTACAAACAAGTTGTCCATACAAACTGAGACAACCAATTTTGCCATTATGTCTAAGTATTTATTTTAGCAATTATATATTTAAAGCAAAACTGTACCAAAGCTGTGCATAAACAGAAATTTACTAAATAAAAAACAAGGGGAACATACCCCGATGTTACACGAAGGCATATTTTACAGCACTACGCACTACGTGATAGTATTTTATGAAGTCACAAGGTTAGTCTGGGTATGGCGAAATTCAATTCGAGGTGTTTCAGAAGTGATCTGAGTGGAATTTGTTTACATCCAAATTATGAACCAGTGGAAACAGTATTGCTCCGATATGTTCAAAGGATTTTTAATCAATGCTGGATAACATTTACTGGTTCCCGGGAAAACATGGCTAACGTATTAAAAGTACGTATATATTTTTCGTAATAATTTTTACATCTCGTGTGAAAACGGCACCCTAACTGTGACAGTAATGCCATCTCCATCTCTTTGGCAGTTCTTGCAAGACTCCACCCACCTCATAAATTATTGGCCAATCACAGGCATTCTGAACTTGCCCAGTACGGTTGCTTATTGCAGTTCTGTGCTTGTCTTGGCAGACAGCACACAAAAAAGTGCACCAAGAGGCTAACCCTATCTCCTATACTGTGCGGTTGACAGTAAATATTAATCAATTTTCGTCCTGTCTATCATAATTTTACCATTTAACACATCATAATAGATTATTTTCTATAAAGTACCGGTACCTGTATTGTTTTTAGTTGTTGCAGTCTTGCAACTGTATCTTAGTAGATTTTTGTGTATTTTTATTTTCTTTCTTTCCCTCCACTGTTCCCAAAAATTTTTCCATACAACCAAAGTGTCCGGACGAACAAGAGTGCTGTATGAGTGGGGTTTGAGTGTATTTAATTTTTACTGCAATTTTCTTTATGTAATTTTGTTACATGGACTTACGAATGTTTTTTTAATGTGTTTGAAGTATTATTTTCTGTGCATCATTTCATCATTGTGGTCTTGTGAACATATTTCTGTCAGTTTCACCACAATTTTCACTGCATAATTTAGTCTGTATCTAAGCGTTATTTTGTTTTTGTGGACTTGCAAGTGTATTTTTAATTAATTTTTGTTACTTTGTTTGCATAGTTTTATCATCATAGTTTTGCGAATATGTTATACAATAGATTTTTATTAAAGTTTCCTTTGAAATTTTTGTGGGAGTAGACTTGAGAGTGTATTTTTAATCAATTTGTTATTTTCTTTGCGTTATTTTATTGTGGTGCTCTTACAGACTTTTTTTCGTGGGAATTTTCTTATTTTTTATTGTGTAGTACGAGGGAGAAGGCAGGATAGAATGTAGCGTACTTCTCCGATGACGTGATAGCAAGTCGCCTGTCTCGTCAGACGTGTGTATAAAGTGCGTTCCACCTGAATTGATTGTTGGTGTCTTTAGATTGAGGTTCTACTGTAGGTGGATAGGAATTAAACTTCCCAACAATGCAAGCTCATTTGGAATGAAACCAGAGGATCGGAGATATAGGAACAGGGAGGGAAGCTATCGTGGTCTGTATGAAGATACCATATCATCCCAGCATTTGCCTGACATTATTTTGTAACGTCATGAAAAAATAAATCACAATGGCCAGACTTGGAGTCATCCCATACCCTTCTGGAATGTATCTGATGATTTATCACTGCAGTGTCTCACTCTGTTTGTGACTGAATCATAAAATGGACACCTGCAAGCCCTTGGCAGCAAAAAATTAATTATTACTTTATGTTTTTACCAAAGTGTGCTCATGTTGTTCACATTATTTCTGAAATTCTGATATTATTAAAAAGTAATTAAAAATCCTGTAGGTTTTGCATTGTAAAATGTCAAAGTAAAAATTTTATTTTATTTATTTTTTTTTGTATTTAACCAAAAATAAAAAGTTCTATAAATAAGTTAATTCACATTGAGTAAAGATGAAATGAGGTACAGTACTTGAAGAAGAAATTTAATATTTCTTGTGGAAATATGTTGTTGCATTTTTAAAATGTTAAACCATTCCAGCAAGTGATGTTAGGCTTCTTATTAAGTACAGTACTTGTTGCATCTGTACTTGCTTTGAATACCATGCTCTTGTTGGTCAGTTAAGGTTTTTTTTTTTTTTTTTTTTATTAAAAATTCAGAAGTACAAGAAATAGTAAAATTTTTACTTTCAGGCGACGTGTAAAAAACTATGAGGTATAGAATCATTTTGGTAGTTTAGTGGGTAAAAATAATATCAGAAGTAGAGTCAACAGGTTGAAAAAGTAGTGTGGACAAATTTAGACTATTGAATTTGTTGCTGCCGATTAGCCATAATATGTATTGGTTTTGAACTGCTTAGCAAACAAATAGATGTATGTGCGGTTTGTCAGTGAATGCATAGATCAGCTGCAGTGTTATACAACTGACATGTGACCTTGTAGCCTGTGTACCAACTTCTGAAGCCAGCTGTGTTGCTAAGCAACACGTGCATCTGCAGTATGCACAGGACACAGCCTGTGCCTCACAGTTTGAGACTGACATTGCAAGTTCTGGGCTGTTTCCACCTCAGCTTTTCCTCCGTACAGACAGAGGCTTGCTTTCAACTGCACTACCAGCATTTTTTTTTTTATGGTATCAAATTTTGTATGTGATTGTTCTCTTTTGTGATATTTAAAATTTTTATGTGTATACTATGTTTTGTTACTATTGCATTGAATGTACAAGCCACTCTGGTGTTTGTAATTGTTCAAGGTTTTGTGTGTAACTTCATATGTTAGGTATATAAATGAATGCTAGAAACATTAATTGAAAAATTAATAAAGAAATCCTAGAAAATAGTTTTTGTCAACTTTGTCAAATGGACTCTACATCTTATCAACAGCGAGCTCATTAGAAATGGTGACTCATAGGCCATGGGTAGAGAGAGTGAAAAATAGCATTTATACTTGACATTTATAGCATTTACATATTTGCTTGTAGCATTTTTATAGCGTTTATTACTAATTTTAGACCATTTTATAAGAGCTTATTATACTATACGAAAAAAATGTACTTACATCTAAAATATTAAAAAACTATAAAAATAAATGATATAGGCCCTAATTGTCACAACAC
>PNEQ01130580.1:0-15005 GCA_003012365.1 Medauroidea extradentata | reverse complement strand
AACGTAGCGAGTGTAACACATGCACGGTGTCTCGTACAGTCACAGAGCGTCAAAGCGGGTAGTACATAACACAACACAACAGATGTTTTCACTGGCTTGTTGTCGCCAGGTTGCCTGCCTACCCCTGTTACTTTGGTGCACCATTGCAGGTATAAGGATGCATTTCCGGACATGTGTTCCTTAATCAAATATGTTCCAAACATGCACATCTACCATCCCTATCAATTTGTAACACTTGTTCTTGGCCACCCTGTATATATATATATATATATATATATATATATATATATATATATATATATATATATATATATAATTAGACATTCGTTTATAGGCCTGTGAGTCATTAAAACGGTGGTGTCAAAGCATATTTGTATGTCGGTCTTTAGCGAATTAAAATCAGAGAAATATGCCTTCTGCACAAGGAAACAAACTCACCATAGCCGAATTGACAATATTCTAGTTGGATAGTTTTTTGTTGCCCCATTTAACAAACACAGTTATTTGTATAAAATAAAACATCAAGATAAACGCAATAGTCACAGTAAAGAAGTTCGTAACAAATATTTTACATAATCGAAAGCTCACGCCTTCAACTTAGCGGTTTTAGGTGAGGGTAAAGTGGTGACCTAACATAAAGGTCGATGCAACGGGAGAACTCTCAGGAAATTTAATTTTCTACAAATTAAATAATGCCGGGTATCACTGCCAGAAAACGAGCTCGAATCGCTTTAGACTAAAAAGTGGTTTAACAACTAAACTAGCATGGACCTCCCAAATACATGACAACACTACATGTATATGAAAATTATTTTTCAACTGGAGTTGAAAATTCCGTTTAGTACACTTTATTTTGGCAGATTCACAAAAATATTGCATGACTACAAATATTCTTTTACAGTGATTTGATATAGTTAACAGTAAAAACTGAGCCGAACGATTGAAGTTATTTATGTGAGTCAACGCTACTGAGAAATAAAAAGAAAATATTAAGAAATACTTCTTACTTGCGACAGGGCTGTAAAGTCATTATCTGCGTGGTTTGAAAGGAACGTGTTGTTTTAGGTCGATGCTTATTTCATGTTACGTCTGGTCATCTAAGTGACGACCCTTGAAAAGCTACCTCGAAGGTTGCAGTCAGCTTTACTACAACAAAATATGAGGATGTTCGGAACACTGAAAGTTTACGTTGTCATAATGATGAATAATTTAACCAAATTGTATTTACAGCATTACAACTAGTTTCCAAAATATTTTCTGTGAAAGTATGTAACAATAAAAATAAATAACTGTGTTTTACGCATCCACATCAGAAGGCCATGCTGATGAGTGACAGCGCAAGTTTCGAGTTTCCAATACTCTATCAAACTGACGCTCGGAACTTGGAGCGTTCGTTCTTCGTAATTTGTCCGGTTCCGTTACTGATCTATCTGTAAGTGTAGTTGAAAAATGTTATTTTTCTGTGGGCTGGGATACAAGGGGTACATGTAGTACAACATACCACCCCCAGGCATATATTTTCATCATCACATATACATTCTTGCTAATATACCATATTGCTTATTATAGATCACAGCAATACGGTAACATTGTTGGGGCTTACTTGACCAATATGTTGTGTAGATATACCCAAACTCTTATACCAGGAGACTGGTAAAACTGCTTACGCGTAATAACGAAACCGAGGTCAACCATTTAATTAAATTTAATTTGTAATGGAAAAAAAGCATCTGGAACACGTCCTGTTATTTGATTTTGTAACTGACCCTTCTGCCTCTGTCCGACTACCAGCACACATGTATTACGTTAGTTTCCTGCACTCTTATTACATACCAACAACACAATGCTGCTTCATGCAAGCAACTTTCGCGCTCACAAGGTTTAAAGAAAATATGAAGCAAATAACTGAAGCAAATTTGTGCAGTTGTGTGATGCCGAGCAAAGTGGAGACATCTGTGCTTCACTCCAGAATTGTTTTCTGTAACAAAGTTAAACACTCGCTGTAGAACATGATTGCTGAATGATAATACAATACATAAATCCTGTCAAAATAGGTTAACTTTGTCGAAAATTACATTAATTATCTTTCACATCTTCTGAAATAACAGAGGCAGGGCCGCAACCTAAATTGATTGATTGTGTACAAGCCATCCAGTGTGTATAATTTTACATGTGTGTTTATAGACCTACATTTTCACTGTTGCTAACATAACAACTTATACAAGAAATTCGTTAATATTGCAATCCAATTCAGAAAAAAAAGAGTCTGTATTTTTAATTTATTTGAGCCCTTGAAAGACAATTTACGAATTCCTTACTGTTTATGACTGAAAACTGCGAAGGTATATCGATTACGAAACTTGTAATTGACTAAGTATAAGCTACAGTGTTTGTATTTTGTTGAAATTGTCACTATTAGGAAAATGTTGCGACAGAAACATGTCGCTAACGGCTAGTACTGTGCATGATGCGTAGCGCTATTGAAATTCTTAAAGTGAATGGTAATTTTACATAATACAGCTTTAAAATTTGTCATACATTACCACCAACATGTTTTTTTTTTACAAATATTACATGGGGCATTTTGTTCTGTAGCATAGGAAAAAGGCAAGGCATAATTTAGTGAAAGCATTAGTAATTATTTATCACAAATGTCGTGAACTCATGATTTTTTAACATTTAGCCACAGCTACAATTTGTTAGCAATATTACTGGGGACATAAAACGTGCCCATTTCAAAGAAAACTTTTCTTTCCTCTGATTTACTGTGCACGGGACACTAAAAAGTATGTACAGAATCAGGTTGAAATATCACAACATATTATGACGTAATAAATATGAAAAAAAAAAGTTTTCTCCCGCGAGCCATTCAGCTTCAACTTTCGATATGCCTACCACGATGATAAGCAAAGAACTTCGCGAAGCCTCTACTAGAGCCTGATGTATCGTGATCATAATCCGCTATACAGTGTGGGTACTAGTATGCGAGACTTGGTTCTTGTAGTTACAATGTACGTATTGGTGTGCTGCTCAGTCGTAACCAAACCAAGCACTCGCGTATGGCTGGTGGGGTAGATTAGATATTCACTTTGCAGGGTGTTGTGAGACACGTGTGTCACAATCCTCCCGTCCCCCTCCCTTTCCGACATTCCAACCTCTTCTCCAAACTCTTGTTGTGACACACAGGTGTCCCCTCCCCCTTTCCCCACCACCTTACATTCCTGTCCTCTTCGCCATACACTATACCATCTATTCTCTCCTATTCATTCATATTTGAGAATTTCTGCCACTCAACTGGGACTGCAGCACCTTCCAATAAAGATTATGAAAATTTCAGTTTTTCCACAATTGTAGGCTTATTTTGATTGCTGTTGTCAATTTTTATAGTTTACGATAAATAAGGTTGGGACATTTAAATTTGTATGTAAAAAAATTGTGTCCATCACAGATTTCAGGTTTAAAATCTAAATGGCCGAATCTGAACCCCTAATTTGTAGTGCAATAGATTTTAATCAAATTAACTTTTTAATGCATTTCTAACATATAATATGAGTATTGTGTAACTATCAGTTATAGAAATTAAATTTAGAAATATATTTGTTGAAGTATTTTTAATGAAGATATTTGTAACACATTTAGGCTGGAAATCCACTGACTCTTAGGTCAGAAATTCAAATTTTAATTGTTAATTAATTTATTTATTCATAAAATAATTATGCTGCGGATGTTATTTTAAACTATAGTAAACTACTCACACTTCTCTTTTATATGAATCTTGAATAAATTATTTCGGATTATTCTAGAAGTTCCTGGAGCAATTTTTATGCAGCTATGCACTATAAGGAATTTGACTCGTCTTCAACCTTAACATCACCCTCAACATTTATAGCATAAATTTTGATTTTATTCCTATGAATTCTTCCATAATTTTTACATTATCTTCGTCTTTCAATTTAACCAATAACTTTCTTGTTTATTTGCGAAATATTATATTTATTATCTTTGTCGTAATCTGAAGTAACAAAATTTTGAATTTTTTCTTTCAAATTATTCATAAAAATAATTTCTTTTTATATGATAAATAAATGAATCAGTATCTACATAACATAATTCCATATTATCACCATATTTTGATTTCATAACATTTTTGATAAATCTAATATACTCATTCCAATGTATACTGGTTTATTAAAATATAATTTGGTTTTTCTTATATGCACTGCTGCCAAATATCTGCTTAATATAGTTCTGTCTTTTAAAAATGGTTTTGCAATTAATTTCCCTACTTGTTTTGAATTAATACATAATCTAATATCTACTCTACTTATAATATTTTTCATTGTTGTTCCAAAAACAGAATTATTCACTTATGTATAGAAATGTTTTTCAAAACTATTTGTTGCTTTGTTGTCATTTGGGTTTTTAAATCAATATATGTTTTCATTTAATCAGATAATTTAAATTTTGGTATTCTGTAGATTGTTTTTACCTCATTCCTAAAAATTAACATTGTTTCAAATTTCTATATAGTGAAGCATACTTTTCTTTATCACATAATGTAGTTTTTTTTTTTTTAACTGGGCTGCTACTAGCTGCTGCTGGTGGGTATTTATTTCCTGGTGCAAAAGGTAAATCTTTATGTAAATTGTGCAATTCTTTAGGATATTCCAAATCAACTTCTAAAATATAGCTATTATTAGAACACAGTTCAAAGTCTGCTTCAGCTGACACTGAACTATCTTTTGAATTCATTATTTGTTTTACCAATAATCTAAATCATTGAGTATACAATTTACTCATTTGAAACATCAGTAGGGTAAATATTGAGTCATAGCCCAGCCATATAAATTATTTGCATCTAAATATTCTAAATATGAGCTTGTAATTTTAGCATCATAATATTTAATTTATTTATTATTCGCTTTTTCATATATTTTACAACACTGAGAAATTCCCATTCTAATTCCTTTTTCAATCATTAATATTTTATCATAATTTGTTAATAATTCTAATTTAACTTTCGTATGTTTTAACATTGCATCCCAAGCTAATCCTGGGGCTGTAAAATACCAGGCGGGGTCTAGTTTATAAGTTTTTATACAAACATCTCTAAAATTTTCAAATACATCGGCTAACAATAAACCATCTACTTTGTTATATCATTCTGTGTATTCACCAAGAACATATGTTGAATATATATCAAACTTTTTTGTCAGAAATGTCAGTGTTATTGAAATTACTACAAAAGTTTTCTTTAGATGGTAATTCTGTTTCATTAAATTTTTCTTTAGAATCCACATAATCGTATGAATGAACACCCTTTCTAGCAACTAAATTAATTTGATATTCTGAAAAATATTTTGAAGTTTCTCGAAATGGATGTTTAGTAAGATTTTTAGATAGTGAATCTAAACTGGAGGCCATTAATTAAAATGAATCAATAAATCTTAAATAAACTCTATCTGTTACATGTTTTGTAAAATGAAAACAGGAATAACCTGTTACGAAGTTTCTGAAGAGACCGAAAAAATTAAACTTCTTAGCTGGGAAAACTTTTTAAAAGGGTCAAATTACAATTGCATACATAAACGTTGTAAAAATTATTCAAACTTATTAAGGGGGAAAACTTCTTAAGTGGGAACTTCTCAAGAGGATTTCACTGATATTTTTCTTCGCTGTTTGAAATTTTATCGATTCTATTTACATTTTCAAATTTCCCAAGGTCTTTAGTAAATAAGTATCGCACCCAGATAAATTATGAATGTAAATGTGAACAAATTATGTATTTTGATAATTTAAATTACATTTAAAGGGCTGCTCCTCTAAATTTTCTAGTTTAATGATCGTGATTCATTGCTGAGTTTTTTTTTACTAAAACACAATTTACAATAACATTTAATAGTCTTTCACAGATATGGCCATGTGTTTTATTTCCTTCTTAATTAGTTAATGGTGTCATTGGTATTACATGATTGTTTTTTTTTTTTTTTTTTTTAGATTTTTTAATGAACATTTTTACAAAAACACCAGGTGCGTTTTTTCTTTTATAAAATGCTGGAGGTTAATAATTTTAGTTTCATATTTTATATTGTATATTGTAAGAAAAACTTATTGTTTTATTTTTTTGATAATTTTTTGTAAAGAAATTTTTAAGATTTGTTTCACAAGTACCTATTTTATTTAAAAAACATTTAAAATCAGTGTAGTTAGTAAAAGGTACTTTTTATGAGTCATTACAATTTTTTTTTTTTCAAATTTGAAATTTTATTTTCTTTAAACAGGAAGTTCTACTTTAACACCTTCATGTTCTTTGCAATATTTTTCGAGATTATTTAATTTTCCTTCAGATGGAAAATATAGTTAAAATCTATCACAAAGAGATTTTTTTGTGTTAATTATTTTTTTAAATTTGAGATCTAATTAGTTTAGAAAGATAATTTATCCAACAATAGTGAGTATAATTTTCATTTTTAATATATAAAACATTAACATGTTTATCAGTTTAATTATTTTTGTAAAACTTAATGGATAAAATATATAACCAATTACCTTCCCATCATCTTTGTTTTCTTTGTATGCATAAACATTAATGGAAATATTTGTTCTTTTTTTTTTTTTTTTCAAATAAATGAATTTTATCTAATTTCATTGGGAATTTTGAATATTTATCAAATGCATCATTAAATTTGTTTTCATATTTTTACATTTATTAATTCTTTCAGTTTGAATTCCTATAGGATAAAGAGCTGATGAAACACTCCATAAAATCATTTATGATCGAAATTATTAACATTTATTACTTCTTTTTTTTGTATAATTTTTCTAGTGAATCAACGTAATAACCCCTTTTTGACGGGTTGTATTAATTTATTCGTGTTTCTAGTTCATGTATTTCGTCTAATTCCCATTGAGATAATTCTTTTTCAAATGTTTCCATTTCACCTTAAATTTTATAAGTAGCATCTGTATAATAAACTTCCAAATCAGTCGTTTTAAAATAATTTCATTTTTAGTTTTAAAAGATGCGTTGTGATATTCTTTGTCGGGTGAAAATCCCTCGAATATATAACTCTAAGTCTCAAATTTACTTTAAACCCATTATGATGTCCAGGTTCGTTTTCTATTTTGTTTATCACAACTTTTATTATATTATCAAGAAATATTGTTGGATATTTTTCATCATGTACACAGTTAACAGAATAAATTTTTAATATTCCTTCAATTGCTATTTTTTTAAATATATTTTAAAATTATTATTTATTGTATCAATATTTTTAATTTTATCTGCTGTTTCTATGTGTTTTTTACTAGCTTCGTGATTTTTTATATAATTGTTCAAATTCTACTTTACAAATTTCACATTTAAACACAACATTTTCACCTAAAGCTTTTAAAAGTGTTTTATTAGGTTATTCATGATTTTTTATACAATTTATTATAATCAACAATACAAATTTCACATTTTATCATAAACTTTTCTCGTTTAGTTTTTTGTTTACTTTCTGGTTTATTATTTGGTTTATTTTTTTTTTTGACAAATGGTGGAAGCCTTTTACATTACCTTTATGTTTTTTTAGTTCTTAAATGTCTTCCCTCATGAGAAGGATCATAATAATTTTCACAAACATTACATTTAACTTGTGTATCACGAGGTTTTCTATTCCCTCTTTTAAAATATCACTTTTAACTTGAATAGTTTGTACTTGTTTTAAAGGGATTGTATATTGCTAATAAGTGACTGTATTGTTATTAAGTGACTATATGTTTTATTGTAAATGTTTGTGATGAAATTATTGTCTGACATCTTCAATATCCTTCGTCAATATTTGACTTAATGGGATCAAATGAAGGCAAATAAATGAAATTAAATGAAATTTTTCTCCATATTGTTGTCTCTATTTATAAATTTAAAAATTTCATGATAGTTTTTAAAAATAATAATTAAAATATATAATATATTATTAACAAACGGTTCTTTTTCTTTTAAATGTTTTTTTTTCATAGCTGCTGTAATATGTAGATTTAGACTACATATTCCAGGTAGCTAATTTGTTGAACATATGCACCGTCTGGTGCTCAGTGTGGCGACGGTGGCACGTGGCGGGACTTTATGGAACTTAAGCTTCTGGCTCGCGATCTCTATGCTTTTTTCTTCTAACATACTTGTGTTCTCTGTTTCCCCTTCTACTCTTCCTCGCGCATGTGCAGTTTGCTGAGTCCCTGCCGAAGCCTCTTGCTGGTGTGCTTGCGTGGCCTTTTACTTCTTCGTCTGCTCCAAATCAGGTCAAATGTAAGTGTCTGCAGCTCCAGCTAGTTGTTTGCTTGGCAACTTGTTTCCCATGGCGGTAAGGCGTCTGCCGTCAATGCGTATAGTTAAATTTTAAATTCTTTGCTTTATTCAAAATTGTTCTCTCGGATGCCGTCTAGTGAAAATTACGTTTTTGTATTACATTTAGAATGAATAGGTTTGCTCAGAAATGTTTAACTTGTTGCTACGTTTTTAGTATTCGTAAATGTTGTGTTGTATTGGTGGAGTGTACGGAGCTGCGTGTACATAATTTCTGATGTCTGCAGTTTTCCTGAATCTAGTCAGTTGCTTGATTATTTGCAAGTTTACGATAGTGATTTTTGATTGTCCAGATTGGAGCTCGTTGACGCGTCATTTGATATACGTCAATTATATTCTCTATTTTGATAATGAATTCTTATACTGTAGTATGATTATATTAATCCAAGGAATATAGTTTTGTTTTGCGCGCGAGGTGTGATCTCCGAGGGCATAGACAGTATGATGAATTGCGGACTAGAGGGGTCCGGGACATTGTCCAAAGAGGGGATGTGTCGACGTAGCATCGATGGAGGACGTGTGGTGTGAGTTTAGAACCATACCATAGGGCTGTCGTCGTCGAGGACAATTTTAATCATCTCTACAGGAGTAGAGAGACGATGATCCTTGTGGTATCCCGGGACTTCTGGACGTCGTCGCAGTGGAGCCTATTTCAACTACGAAGAAGAAGTTATTCTGGTACTGTCCAGTCCAATATTATCTCGTACACCTCCATGTTCCGACTTTAGATTTAAATAAGGTTTATGAACAGTTGCTGCAATTTCTCATGTAAATTGTAAGCCCTGAGAGATATTATTTCATTCAAGAGACTTTGAATGTCCTACAGAAGATTATAATACCGCACAAACTAAGTTAAGTAATACTAAAATATGCTGGTGTGCGAAATATAATACATTTAATTTTCTGTAGTTATATCGAAAGACTCACAAATTGTAGTTAACCAATTTCCAGGATCCATATTATTATTATTTCCATATCTATCTATTTTCAAGTTCAATACTTGTTTCGACATTTCATTTTAATTTTGTCGCACAAAAACTCGATCAAGTTAAATAATTCAGTTCTAATTGTGACGTGTTTTTCATGGTAGTTAATAAATCTGTTGTTTTTTCATCTAATTTCTTTATTATTTATTTGTCGTCATTCTTGGATCAGTCAAATATTTCATTTGATATTAACTTCTGAAACAATTAGTATACTGAAGTTTAGCAAGATCAAGTATTCTATGGTGTTTTGGATATCTGAGACGTACTTTAGCAAACACAATGCTCAAGGGCGAAAGGTCACTGGCAGATATTTGCATTGTGGTTGCCGCATAGACATAAAGTAAGTCTGAAACGCATAGCATAACACTGCAAAACCTAAGTGACACAATTTTTGAATTCGGTGGTTATTTCAGGCAGGTTTTCGTTAGAGATATTAGTGATTGTAAACAACACATTCACATCAAAATACTTTGACACTGCTTTTGTAATATATTTTTCACATAAATAATGTGTTTTGTTTTTCAACATATCATTATGAACTTTTCTACAAGTACAAGTATAACTTGTACCATATTTCACATTTTTATTTTTCGGAATCTCAGAATGAGGCTTAACAATTTTACAAATGTAACATTTTCTAGTAGTGATATTTTTTGATAACTCATCAGGATTATGCTTTTTGGTTTTTAAATGATTTTTCATACCGCCTTTCGTAATATTTTTACCACATAAATGACAAGGTATTTTTTCTAACAATTAACATTCTGAATATTTTTACGAGAAAAAAACAAGTAGGCTATGCAATACTTATTGTTTTAATTTTCGTGAAATTCAGAATGTAATTTAACAATTTTGCAAATAGAACATGTTCTAGTAATATCTCTTTCTGACTCCTCTTTTTTCCTCCCAAGTTTTTTATCTTTATTTATAGTAAAAATATATTTTGATTTTAAAACAATATATAAAATATGAAAAATAAGATCTTAGTTTTTTACATTATTTGTATTTTATTTTTATATTTATATTAATTTTTTTTTATAAATTGAAGCAGATTAAACACAGATAAAATGGAAGGAACATTGAATGCATTAAATGCGAAAAATAATTTACAAACATTTCTGAACTTACAATAGATAAACCATATTTAATAAATAAAGCTAAAATAATAGACATAAAATTTGGACATCGAGTTTTATTAGAAATAGAAGATATGAAAGTTTTTTTTTTACCAGATATATGTGTTCAAAAATTTAGTCATCAAGTTTTAGCAGATGTTAACAGTGGTACTATAAATATTATTTACGAAGGACTGAAAAAATGTGGCCCTGAAAAAATTTTCATTCCAATAGATTAAAAGAAAAATTTAAGATATTTAATTTGTATTTCTTTTTCAATATAATTTTTTAATTTTTTATTTCATTTACTGTTATTTACACTCCTTAAATTTTAACAACACATTTAATCCCCTCTTTTATGGCGATTTTGCAAAGATATCTTGATAAGGAATTGTGAACAAATTACCTTAATATTTTTAATAATTTAGGGAATTAATTTTTTGTGTCATTTTTAGCACGAAAAAGGGGGCTTTTCCTAGGACAGGCAAAAGCTATCTACTCCTAGTCTCCTGCAATAGAAGGAACTTTGCTCTACTAATACCGTACATGATAACAGGGCCAAGACATTGAAAACACTACCAAATCTACAGCTATATTACCGACAGAAGCCATTGCTCCAGGTGGTAGGCCTGCTTCCAAAATGGTCTTTCCTCGCCAATAAGCAGTAAGCATTGTCTGCTCTGCAGTGAGTGTGCCATCAGCATATGCACAGCCCAGCTCTCCAGCCGAGTGTCCAATCATACCATCTGCTCGGATGCCAAGTGATGTCAACAAGTCCACAAGAGCGACCTGCTGGCAAGAAACATATGACTGCAGTCTGCAATGTTACTGGAACTATTTTTAATTGTCAGGTGCATTATACTCATCTCACAGCATGTATGTAAGCATGGCAGTCAACAGCTTCACCCTAAAGTTTAACAGAAATAGTCATGTAAAGGTAGATGTAGGACATGATACATGATTAAGAGGCGAGGGGCCACCACCATCTCAGGCTGGCATTTTTATTTTCGTCGGTCGGTTTTTAGTCTACTTTCCTTTAGGAAAGATAGCCTTATGAGATCGCGCATCTCTCTGTCTGAATGTATGTATGTACGTCCCCCTTAATAACTTTTTATAGTGTACATAGTAATGAATGAAATTATTACAGAATAATGTGCCATGACTGATCAATACGATGCTATACTTTTTATCGGTATGCTCGATATATTAATTTTTATGTAATAATGATAAATACATATTGGCGAATTTTTTGAATTTACGAAATTCGAAAATTAAGAGGTGAAAAGCTGTAAAATGTGTTTTTCATTAATCCGTGATTTTTCCTTAACCATTTCAGATAGTGAGGTTACTTTTTCTTTAAAATGATGCTTAAGTAAATATCTAAAAAGTATTTTCAGAATTTTTCGGAATTATTTGTTTTTGAAAATCTCTTAAAAAATTAAATGTGTTTTTAATTAATCCCACTTAGCTACTAAACCAGTTGCATTTTAAAAATGGTTTTTGCTTTAAAATAAATCTTAAGTGAATATCAAAAAAGTAATTTCAGGATTTTTCGAAATTTGTCCTCATAGAATTTGGATATAGAAAAGAATATTTGAAGTTTAATATTTATGTTATTATATGTAATTAATATTTTTCGTTCATTTCTTAGCTATGCTAACTTGAAGTACTTAATTTTGTTTTAATTTTCTTTTATTATCTATGTATAATCTTTTTCTCTTTGAATTACTAAGGTTAGTTAATGAACGCTCCTACCTGGTTAGTTAGTTAGCTAGTTAAATATTGTTTATTCATATATATTTTTTATTTTTGTTAGGACTCAAATCCAAAACAATAATTTTATGTTTTATTTTAATTAATTTATTTGGAATTTTTTTCTTTCGTCTCGGTTTAAGACTATCTCCAACCTAAATACCGCTATGGTAAACCATTGTGAAGGCTAGAGAACAGTCGCGAGCGAGGGGGGTTGCCGAGAGATGGAAGAGTCTTGGTCCGACATCGAAGTCGATATGGCGTGATTTGTAATGTTTACTACGCCAGTTAATATCTAGCGCCGTCCTAATGATTTATATATTTTTTGCTGTGACCAAAGACCAAGTTTGAGTTTAGGAAGGACGTGTGGAGTTTGAGAAGAGCCCACGTACCTTAATTATATTTAATTTCTTAGTGCGCAAGATTTTGAAGACGCGGCGGGACGTTTTGATGACGCCATTTGCAGCAGGATGCTGATTGGTATGACGCCGATTAAACTTTAATTAGTTTCGCGCACTATACATCCGTTTATGACTTTTCATCGATTGTAAACAAAAAGTTTAATTGGATTTTTAATTATTTTGGGAAGAGACTTATTTAATTTGATTTATTAAGGCTTATCCAGAAATAGCAGACCTGATTTTTCTAGAGGACTTTAGCCTACCGTGCAGACACATTTTAGCTTAGCCGAGGAACTACTAAGAACCCTGAGAAGATATTTAAATGTTTTAGGCTGGTATTCCTAAACGTTTGTATAAGGGTTTAGGGTAAGGTCATTGCTTATTCAGGACTGATCTGTGACTTTTCCTTGTCCTAATATAACTACGCATGCGCAGAACACTTAGCCCTACAGACGTCTACACTCGTTACAACGTATTTTACCGCTTGCTGGACGAATATCGCTTTTAATAATAAAAAGAGAAAACAAAAACATTCGAATCATAAAGAAAATGAAACTTTGTGGCTGCAGGAATACTAAATGACAACCCACAAACATTTTAAAAGCCCAAATAATCCAAAATCAAGAAATGTGTTGTTTTAAAAGCATTGCAGTAAACATATATTTTCTTGGATTATGTTACGTAAGTGATTGAATAGCAGCTCAACGCATATGAGTGATGTCTGCTTAGGAATATTATTCAAAGATTACTATACATATGTATACCAATTTCTGGTTCAACAGTAATCATTAAAGCATAAAGCGGCCAAAATTGCAAAAAAGGGTGTTTTAGCGGTGCTTTTCGAGCATTGAAATCTTGCTACAGAATCTTCTATAGGGTGCAGATGTATACAACTCACCTTTATCGTAAAAATTACAGTTATGTCTCGTAGAGGTGAGTTTCGGCGAAAAGACAGAACGCCAGTTAGTTACTTGCGCCTAGAGGCTAGGGTAATAAGTGATGTGCATGCTTTCTCGAACTTACAGCTTCCGCATTTGTAGATCTCGAACGCGCAAAAGACGTCCATGTATATACCAATTTATAAAAACAATATAACTTACTTTTTTTTTATTTTGCACAACAGATTGTAATTTTATTTTTAATACTTAAATTTCGAAAGATATATAACATAATTTTCAATCTATATTACTGTATTTATGATTTCTTATAGTTTGAAAGAATTTAAAATGCAATACATTACGTTTTAAATGCAAAAAATTAACGCATTTTTGTTAAATAGCTGTTGAAAGTCACTGCTACTTGTTCTATAAAAATGCACTGCCCAGTGCAGCCTGCATTTATTTATAACCGCACACGGGACGGCAAATAATAATCCGTGACGTATCCGATACCATTAGGGCTCTATAAAGACTAGGTATAATCGTCCGCCATTTTGGGTCCTATGCAGCTACCGCAAGCCAAGTCATGCTCGCGCGCCAGAAAAATCGCAGAAACCTAACTCGTCACCAACCAAAAACTATTCGGTCAATCGACTTTAAAAAAAATTACAGAGTATTAATGAACTGTCCTGCCAATGACGCTATCCATTAATTTTCTCTATGACAGTTATTTACTATGTAAAAAAAAGTTTAACGATGGCGTGAAATGTTTTGACTGGAAAATGCAGGGTAAAATATAGTAAGCCAGAAACTTTTTGGTTTTAAGAGATAGTTGGGGGGTGTCAGTGGACGAAACAAAAAGGATAGTATAAAATTTATAGTTATGCCCCTCTTGGCGAGTTTCGCGAATCACTGTTCTTTTGGCGGCAGGTTGAAGACAGAATATATCTGGCGCGCGGCACCGCGCCGTTTAGCTCAACGAACTGACTACGAATTATACCTTGGTTTGTCTTCATAGTACTTAAGACATTAATTTTTACTCAAAATTTGGAATTTTGATAACGCTTTCAACTATCAATAACTGATTTTTGGGTTGTATACAAAAGTATAAGTTATCGAATATAAAAAAAAATGTAGAAAATAAAATATTAAATAGAAAAATAATGCAACATCCTTAATTTCACTACAGATAGTTTTTGAAAACTGCTTATTTTCTTAAAAGTATTTTAAGATTGTTGATTCTCCCACAAAATAGGCTTAGACCAACACACAACTGGAAATATATATTTTTATTTACTTAAAGGCACATTTTCAACAATAATAATACATAATAAATACACAAAAGCTAATTCATCTGATGTCTATACTATGTTTTTAAAAGTATCGGTAACTCATTGAAATGCAAATATAATATTTTTAACTTTGTGCTATTTGTTATGTACGTATTCATACTAGTATTATCGAGGCTTCAGTAGTAAAAGAAGCAGTTATCACATTGAAAGTACAGCATACATTCAATTTATTTA
>PNEQ01130573.1:0-10653 GCA_003012365.1 Medauroidea extradentata | reverse complement strand
CTTCTTCTCGAATTATCTCGGCGGGTCTCTGTTCTCCAACCTCCTGGAAAGATGTCGCTTCAAAGTCACGCACCACCCCGAGAGATAAAGAGGGAACAGGATCATTCCAGATCACGATATTTTCTCTCGGTTACCCGATACTGGGTGCAGGTGGTTATCATGGAGTAATACAATCCATGCGGCACCCGAGGAGGTCTTTCAGCGCTGCCGCCACTGTATTGTATTTCGCCGCCCTGCCCGACAGCCACGGCGCCGAGGAGTGAGTGGGAAGGGGGTGTCCTAGCTCCGCCACCACAGTATCGTACTACACCGCCCAGCCAGACAGTCGCGGCTCGCAACAGTATATATCTTTCACGATAGGCGAAAACTATTATCTAAAGCTGCTACGTTTTACTTTTATCCTATCATAAACCTTAGATTTCGGCAAATTATTCAGTTTACCAAAAAGAATGGAAATGTTAATTCGGTATCTAGCGAGAACTATAAAGGATTTTGTTTTTAAAAATAGGGCTACATAGTAAAAACTATTTCACCAGAATTTTTTGTGACATCGAATAGGCTGCTGTTGATTTAAAATGTATAACTGTTGCAAAAATTCTATAAATGAATTATAGCCACTTTAAAGGCCAATTCACACAGAAGTAAACATGGAGCTACTTATGTTTTCTTTCCTTTATTTTTATGGCAGAAATATCACTCGATCCTAGCTACGTTGACGTTGGAGTTAAATTTTACGTAAGTCATTTCGGCCTTACAGGACTACTAAATATTAATGAAATTTTAACAAAGCTTGTTTACGTGTAGCTCTGTGCTTAAATGTACCGATCAACGTTTAGTTATCATACTTATAATTAAAATTTTTGCTATAATTCACCTTTAGCGTGCACATAACCATGCACGTACATAAAAAATTGGCACGTTGATGCAAATTTGAGTACAAATTAATTTTTTTAGGCATTTCTTAAAGGTTCATTAGTTATCATTTTCAAATCAATTTAGTGTGGCGCTGGCAACATCGCAATTTGTAAAGACATACATGATAGTAATATCCGTGTCGCAATACTGTCAGCCCCCAAAATATGAAACCATACGTCTAAAGTTAAAAATAAACTCTACCGTACAAAGTAAAAAGGCCGTCACACAGATGTACGTAGCATAAACTAACAACTTTTATACATGTGAAGAACTTAATTAATACGTTTTGTGATGAACGTTAGTTTGTAAACATCGCTATTACTGGTTGGTTACCAATAAGCCTTTTAAACAAAGGCAGATTACATACAGTTCACACTCATGAACAAATTAACAGTTCATCTAACTGCTCTCTAACAGCACAGGTACAAGATCTGAAAACTTGAAAACAGAACTCTTTTGGAATGTATATCGTAGCAGAAGTTGGCGAGACGAGAAATGGTAAACAGTGCAATAGGTAAACCAGATATGCAATTACGTGTTTATTTCAAAGCTCCTACGATGTATACATCTCAGAACAGTACGTCTGTACAGAAACATTCGATTATGACTACACATATTACCTAAGGAATTACTGATTGTTTGAAACATAACATTATTGTTTAATGAGTACACGATTATGAATGTGCCAAAGACAATATACAGTGTATATAAACACCATCAAGCGTGAAGAAATTATATATATATATATATATATATATATATATATATATATATATATATATATATATATATATATATATAAGATGGGGCTGAATTCGATGAATTCGAGCGACAAACCGCGAGTTGTGATTCCTCAGTAAATTATAAGCACAAAATGTGGCTAAGCCTAACCTTGTTAAGTGCCTGCTTTTTGTTACCAGCGATAATGAAAGCAGCTTAAGTGACAATACTCGTAACGATATCCTTACAAGGTTACTTCTTGATAGTGATTTTTATTTTCATACAGAAACATATTTTTACTACGGAGAGCAGTAATTTTGCCACCAAGTACTTATCGCACGTGTACAATAGAGCGTCTGCAGTCGGTTATCACCATTCCGAAAGTTCAGAAGTTGACCAACAGACGTCAGCCACTTTTCTTTACTACACCATTAGGTTTAATACTGTTTTTTTTTTCGTACGGTTTGCTCGAATTAACGCGTTTGTCCTTTTCTCAGTTCAGTTGTTTCGAACAAGCAGTCCTGGATCGTAGATCTCTAATAGCTCAGGGGTTGGCCAAGGTTGGATCTAGGAGGGTGTGGCGGCAGGTGCTTCGCCACCCCTAATCCCCAAAAAATGCAAATATGTACAATGCAAAGATCTCAAAAGTGAAGTGTAGGTGATTGACCATTTCGGAATGAAATTGGCTTATTTACGTTGAATTATTTATAAGGAAAAATGTATACGATCTCGCCAAAGAAGTGCTAGCCGCATTATTTTTTATTTTTATTTATTTTATTATTATTATTATTCGCCCCCACTAAAATTCATTCCTGTATCCGTGCCTGGTGATTGTATCGCGAAATGTTTATTTGAACTATAAAATCTTCCCACTGGTTTTGATGGCAGCAATGAACGCTGACAACAAATTTGTTTGCGTCGATGAGGTAGCGTTTGGGAATGACTGTGATTCAAGTGAAATGAAATCCACTACATGTTCCCGCCTGTCGGCAGGGTCACATTGTATATATGAGAAGATTGAGGTGAAGTTTGGGCCAGCTGTTCCACTAGCGAGACAAGCATATTTCACCCGTCCGGCCCGAGGCATGTGTTAGGTGAAGGCGAGAAGAGTGTGGAGAGGCGAGGGAACGAATGATGCGGAGAAGACGGGAGTTCCCCGAGAAAACCCCGCCGTCAACGGCAACGTCCGCTACGTTTCCCACACGCGAAAAAAAAAATCAGAAACAGATCCCGCCGGGAATCGAACCCGGATCGACTGGGCGGTTGGCGAAAGGTCTGACCCTCCCACTTTTTATATACATAAAATGCTCGGTGCAGTGGCAATGTTGTAGCATGTGACGCGTATTTTTTTTTACGCAAAACCGCTTAACTTATTCATGTTACGTTAATCTACGAAAAGAACACGAACTTGAAACCTCGCTTCTATTATTTAAAAAATCCAGCCCACTTGTTAGAAACATGAATTTCGGACGTCTCAATGTAGCTAATTTTTTTTTTTTTTTTTTTTTAGACTGCTGCAACTTCGAAAATACTCCCTGAATTCGTAAAGTGCAAAACTAGAGGCGTTCGTTGGCCTTTACTTTTTACTATCCAAAAATAAACTTTTAGCGTACGAAAAAACTACAAGGTAAACCTTGCACGCCAGTTTGGCGCGCTGTGAATAGAGGCGATATGCTTCTCGCCGAGTGTGGTACTCTTGCTCTTATAGCTCCGCTGTTCCCACGCGTGAAACGCGAAAATTTTAAACCAGCACACACTACTCTTAAGGCCTATACACAATTGAATGTTTTAACATTTACGTATCCGTTACTGTATGTATTTCATCCGTACACAAAACAAACGTATAGTAAAGTAAAGGCAGTTGAAAAACGATTAAAAATCTCTTTTTGAGACGAAAATACTATGATGTAAATAATAAGTGTGCCATAAAAACATATCACGTAAATAATCCAAATATAAGCACAATTAATAATATTTTTGTGACAAAAGCATCGCCATCTATTGCCGCAATTTAAAGTAAAATTACGAATACTTCTCCAACGCTATTTACCCGGTTTTTTTCGAGTACATTTGAGTCAAACCTGTTACTTTTTCATGAAATCCCAATACTGGAGAACCAAACGATACCAATAAATAGGCTAAACATTTTTCGTTCTAACAAATATAATCAGTTGGTTATTTGCAAACGGCCATCTTGAATTTGACTTTAGGTTTTCAGTTTATGAGAAATTCCCAAGTCAAGGCTGCTTGACTTTAGCTTTAGCGACGCCGTTGCGTGCGACTCCATCAAGCTATGTACTGAAAGCTATCGTAAAGTCAAATGCCAAAGTTTTCAATTCTTCTCTGTTTCTACTGTTTCATAATAATAATTTTTTTATTCCTAAACGAGGGCATATAGCAAACATTTGTTTGGCAGTTTTGTTTAAAATTGTTTTCTCTATGTTGGTTGACTTGTTTTAGGAAAATAAATGTTACAGTTTTAGCTAATTATGTATTAACTAAATTGCGATTACTTGAAATTTTAGTCTTAAAAATTTAGCTGTTACGGCTAAAAGCGTTTTAAACAAAACTGCTAAACATATTTGAGATATATGTTCTCGTTTAGGTTAGACTATTAAAAGTATTAATTTTCGCGAAACCAGTAGAAACAGAGAAGAGTGACCTTAATCCAAGCAAGCGCCAGTGGATGAGAGGGGGAAGGTCAGACAGCACGGGCGGGCCTGTATCATAGCGTAGTTGCACTGTATGTAAATGCGGCGTGGCTTGTCTGTACGGTCGTGACTTGCATGTCGGACGACGCAAGGTCTCCAGGCCGACGGGCGCCGTGTGACGCAACTGTGGCGGCGCGGCGCAAGTCGCATTCCCAGCCCTCAGGGCAGTTTCCTGCCCGACACGTAGCCGGGTTCGTAAAAGGGGGGGGGGGGGAGGAGGCAAGGTTGCCGCAGTACAGTACCGGTGGACCCACATCTCAGCCATCTGTCCCGCGTGTGTGGTCTTCATTAACTACGCTCTGCATGCTTCTGTGCCAGCCAGTCGAGACTCTCTCGTCGGCGGAGGAGGGTGGAGTAAAACTATCCCTGTCTCCCTCTTCACTTTCTTCTACCCTCCCTTCCCTTCCTCTATGAACTTTCTCGTACGCTGATGCAGATGCTTGGGATGTTACAATTCTTGCGCGCGGTTTCGTCATCCACTCCATAAGAACTGCGGAAAAAAAAAAGAATATTTGGTCTTACGGTGAGTCACTAGCAAGACTTCAGCCGGGATGTGCAATCAAAAGCTTGTTTGGCAAATACGTAGTCTCCCAAGTATTACTTATTTCAGCAATGAATTCGTAAAGCTCTACTTCAAACATAAATACTTGAACAAGCACTTCTCCTATAGGCCAGGCTGTACTTGAGGAAGTAATCAAATAAGTAACGTTAAAATATCAGTACCAACATGACGCAACTAAACTTGTATATTGGTTTCAGAAGTTATCCAATTGAAATAAATTATTGGTTAAATTTGACGATCTTTTCAACTTTCGTGTTAAATTAATAAATGTTTACAACTATATAACATTGGTAACATAAAAAATATGTTTATTTAGCGTGTTCGCATACTCTTTTAAGTGGTTTGCTAATTGTGAAATAAAAAAAATCACAACACCCCAACTTGCTCAAAAACACTATTTATATAAAATCGTACAAACTTGCCAATAATAATAGATTTTTTTTAATGGCGT
This sequence comes from Medauroidea extradentata, assembly GCA_003012365.1. NCBI lineage: Eukaryota > Metazoa > Arthropoda > Insecta > Phasmatodea > Phasmatidae > Medauroidea > Medauroidea extradentata. The sequence goes on along the minus strand of PNEQ01130573.1, from coordinate 5,294 downwards.
TTCAGTTGATATGCGGCATAAGAATCCAAATTATAACTAAACAAATTTCATAAACACCACTAATTAGTGCCAAACGTAGTTTGCTTACTGAGGGACAATATAACATCGTGACGAAAAGCTGGCTTTGAACAAATTGTGATTTTTGTGAATGGCGTAACAACGTTTCCAGTCTTGTTCACTAAAGTGCAATATTGTGATCTTTTACTTATCATTTTGTCAGCTTTAAAGTAACAAGCTACCAAAATAATATTACTATGTACACATCCGACTTGGTGGAATACCGACGTTATGTTATAGGCTACGCAAACATAGGTTCACTACAACGAAATGTATAATTTTTGCAAGTAGCCCTAACAATGCGGCTGTTACTGTCCATACTGTTAATTATCTATTATTATAAATCCTGAACATGATCTTGATTACATCTCATCATGCCGTAACGATAAACAGCAATTACAAAAACATCAAGATTTTTAAAAATATTGATGTTACATGTTTTAATGGGTGTGATGTATACGTTAGGCTTAGGTGAGCCTGGATATGTTTAGCTTATATATATTTCTCTGCGACAGTAATTTTCATGTCTCAGTTTTACAGGTAGTGTTCAAACATATCTTCAATATTTTTCATATAATAGGTAAACGTATTGCAACATTGTATTTTTTTCAAACCATGATTTGCCACTTTACTGTGAAAGAACGCAGTTCCCAGTGATATAATCCTTATACGAAACTGCTTCAGGCACAAAAATACATGGAACGTATTTGAAACAAAGTTAAGAACTGAGGTTATGTTTTCAAGCAGGGTTTCTTGAAATTTAATTTTTCCGTTTCGTTTCATGTAAGTTTTTGGACAGTAATTTTTTTTCCGATTCCTCTGAATTTTTTATAATATACATGGAGCATAATATCACTGGGAAGGAACCTACTCCTTTAAAAAAATTCGGTTCAAAGTCAACACGAGAGCAGACTTAATGAAGTACTACGTGAATAAGCAATGCGTCTTTGATTATGGATACTTTCGAAAAAAAAAGTATGCTACTTTGTGACAGTGAAATCGCAGTACTTATTTGAAGTAAATTTTCATGAAGCATTACTTGAAGCGGTAACAATAAGCTATAAATATTCCTGGCACTATAAATTAAAAAAAAAAACATAAGTAGCACTTTTCTCAAGTATTGTTCGTGTCGGTGTCACTACTATGAATTCAGGAGTCTGTAAAATCAGTGTTGGCACGTATACCCGTGTCACAGTAAATGACTGTTCTGTGAATACGGTTATTTTTCCAAGGAGGGTAAAATACTATTTACAGAATGATTCTGAAATTCTTTTACAGACTTGGAGGATGGATTCTTTACATATAAAAAAAGTTAATATTAACGTAAGTCTTAAAATCCCTTAGTTTTCAAGTTATCAATGAAAGGATAGTTCAGTGTGTTGCAAGCGACTATCGAAAAATCTAGTTTGGTAACCAGTAACAAAGTTAATGTTGTTAGATAATTGAACGATGTAATCGATATAATATACTGGTGTCATTTGTAAACTCTTTAGCGATATGTTGTCGGTGAAACTTGTTTTCGTTGAGTGTACGTAAAAATAATATCAGTCTGTTAACGAAATATATATCCTGCCATGGTGTAACTGCACAACACAAGCAGAATGTCAGGTAATGCTTATCCACATATCGCCATTGAATGACTGAATGAAAGAGATTTTTGTCAGTGCTTAGCATCCAGGTCTTCAGCGCTGGTAAGGAGTGACGTGAGGAGAGGCGCCGGAATGAAGGGGCGTGAGAAAGGAGAGTTACCCGAGAAAACCTGCCGACCAACAGCATCGTCCGGCACGATTCCCACATGCGAAAATCCGGGGACTGACCTCGCCGGGAATCGAACCCGGATCACCTTGGTGGGAGGCGAATGGTCTGACCATTCGGCCACCGTGGCCCCTATCGCTATTGTGTTTACAAATGAGGTCATCAGCATTAACATCAGTTATCTAACAACCTTAATTTCACTACCAGTTACAAAACAAGATTGTTGGATAGTACCTTGCAATCCATTCAACTAACATTTAATTAATAACGGAAAAAAATAATGATTTTCGGATGCATGTCTACATGTTATTTTTTTTCTTTTAAGAAACCAATCCTTCAAGTTTGTGTTTCAGAAATACTCCGTATATAGCCGCGACGTTTGTCTGTAGTCCTACCGTATGCCATTTGTCATTAAAAAATATGAGAAGGGGGCGGAGGAACGGATAGGGAAAATGTCTAAAAATTGCATTTTAGAGGGCTTCTGTAATGTAGTTCAATCGTTTAGCTTTCGACGCAAGCAATAATTTCATACAGTGACAGATCTAATTTGCATGTTACTGGACTACAACGAGCGAGCTCAGGGGGTGAAAGCAGGCGGGCTGTAAGGCTGTATATTGTTCACACACCACGAGCATCATCGCGCTCAGCTGACATCTAACACTCAAGGACGTCTTACTTACACATCACGGCTACTAACCGACATCAAAGAACGGAAGCGTCCTAATTACTCCAGCTTCCGTCGGGCTACATAGTAGCAGCTTTTGTGCTCTGTGTAGAGCCTACGCCGGGGGTTATTTACGTGCCAGGGTTGCATGCCAATTTTTTTTTAGTTTACGAGTTGCGTTAAACGCATTTCATCTTTAAGGGTGTTCAAGTGCGATAAAGTCATAGTTTTATATTTATATGAAATAGTGTTAGTTTTACTGACTATACTTGTGAGTACAGTTTCCTCTTACGAAACAATTTTAGCTGACGTAGTTTTCGCATAACGGTGCGCCAAAGTAAAAATTTGCATGTTCTGCTGCCGTGCAAGTAGTGAAAACCAATTGACTTACATACGTGAAATAATTCACAGTGAAATAACATACTATGGGTTACGTAATAAATTACGTGAACAAATCCCGCAAACTGTTATTGTATTTTTAAAATCTTGCTGAATTTGCAACTTTTTTTCTGTACCTTTGCGATTTTTTTAAAATTCAAAATATTACATTGCGGGTTATTTACTGTTTTATTGCATAGCTCATGGGATGTAAGTTAACATTGAATTATTTTGCTAAAGTAGGTCAGTTGGTTTTCACTACTTACATGGCAGTGTAACAAGCAAATTATGAATTTGACATCCCATTACGAGAAAACTATGAGGGCTGAAATTGTTTTGTAAGGGTAAAATGTACTCACAAGTATCGTCTACAAAACTAACAATATTTCATAAAAATATAAAATTATGATTTTATCGCAAATGAACACCCTTAAGGAGCCTCCCTAGATAAGCTACGTTTGTGTGTGAGGCAGGAACGGTAAGGTAGCCGTTCACTGACGTATGTAACGCATTATCGCCTCTTCGCGCAAGTCACTCAACTCGCGTGCAGTGTTTTACTATTATACTTTTCCTACGTCATTTTAAGCGGTGACCACATTACTTTATTTGTGGGCAGCGTAGCTCAAAGTCTGCCTTGTTTCTATAGTTATATTTTTAGAATACGGTTGTTACTTTGACTGATACAGCAGTCTGGAAAAGCTTTTTTTTTTTTTTTTTTTGGCCACTTTTAGGAGCCCAAAAATGATGTTTCTAATTGACGTACTGAATTTTTAAAACTATAGCACATAGTTTGAAGTGTGTGTTCTTTTCGTAGATAAACAAATAAAATACGAGTTAAATAGTTTCGTAAAAAAATAACAGTCGTCACTCGCTGCAAAGCATTTGAAGCGCGGGTAGGTAGGCCCTTTAAGATGGGGAGCTGGTTATATTCTATTTCGCATAACTTCAGTAAACTTTGACAGTTTTGAGGGAACGTGCTTTTTTGTGTATTGTATGTTAAGTGCATTGTTGGCCCACATAGGCCCTGTTTAGTTCTAAGATGAAACTGATATGTTCATTCCACTCCTTGTATTATAAACTTTGTCTTGCATTGCGGCCTGTATTAGATAATGTCAACAGTAATTGCCCTTGAGTAGCTGTCAAAACTTTCCGAAGTTATACAAAACAGAACATACCTGGTACTTAAGCCATGGTAGTTGGTCCACTGAAAATAAATAACTTAAATCCTGTTTTACAAAGGAAAGGCTTTCAGAATTGACTGTATACTTCATTCAAAAACTTAAAAAGAATGACACTTAGGAGAAAAATAGAACAGGAGTATTATATACAGCGGTAAAATACGTAATTTTTGTAAGAGTTACGGCATAAATTGTAATTTATTACGTTACAAGGCCTACGCTGGCTTTTTGTATTGTCAGGGAGTAATTTTTTTAGACTTTATTTTCTGATGGATGTTCTTTGCTCTTCACTTGGTGTTAAGAGTTTTAGCGCCTGTATTGTTTTAATCGTTGGCCGATGATTCTAGTTGGTTGCGAAAGTGCTGAGTCGAGTTTTTGCTAGTACACGTTGGAAACTTTTCCGATCGGGTCATTGTTTAATAAACGTGACCTTGAGGACTCCGAACCAATAGCGAACATTCATAAAAACACTCATAGATAGAGAAATGCGAAATTCGCGTTATTTTCTGACAACTGACTTTACTCCAAGTGACTATAGGCTCGTTCGAAGTCTCACGCTGGCCGATGTTGTCGTGACTTTTCGCAGAGAATTATTACACGGTAGATAGGCCAAACTCTGTAAAGACGTAACACACGTAAATTACAACACATAAAAGTTCATAGCTAATTGAATCGCAGATTATGCTCTGTTATGTATAGGAACGTGAAGTTTAGTCTGCTACCAAATGATAACGCGAATTTTGCATGTCTCTACTCATTAGCCCAGGCATTTTAAGCAAAATTTTATGAAAACCTGTAAAAAAATATTGTAAATCTGAAATTAGGCGTGTGTGTTCTATCAAGTATACTAAACAACATACTAAAAGTCCCAAGTCCTCCTATGCCGACTTCGTAGTTTTTTTCTTGCAAAAATGTCATAAGTACCATGTTTATTTGTTTTATTTTATTTTATTTTTATAACGTACAAATTCAGCCTCAGGCTGGTTTACAATTGGTACGTAGTTGAAACTATTCACACAATGAACAAATATTAATTATGAATATTACAATATTATTAGAAAATAATTGCATTAAACTTATGATTGTAAGCATTACAAGGTTTTAAAGTATAATTGTAACATTACATTGAACAAATAATTACTAAAATGGCAATATTTTGAGTAAAACAGACAAATACTAAACTAAAAATAAGGGGGAAAAAATATATAAAAATAAAAATGTCAAGAAAAAAAATTGTATGGGCTTTTGTAATCATTGTTTAT
>PNEQ01130572.1:0-10653 GCA_003012365.1 Medauroidea extradentata | reverse complement strand
GAGTAATTGTGTGCATAACTAATTGTGTTGTGAGAGTTCTAGTTGATTACTGTTTTGTGTATTTCGTAGCTTTGTGAGCTATTAAATCCAGTACTTAATTTAACTCTTTTATTTGTAATTATAGACCTCTATCCCAAAGAACTCATGGGAATTGCCCACATATAAAGTTTGTGCTCTCAAACTTGTAACAATATGTTTATGTGTTCCAAAACCACGGAAAATAGTGTGTGGCAAAGAAGAAAACATTACGACAGTCAAAAACTGTTAACAATATTTAAAAATAAATTATCACAAATCGCTACATTAAACCAATTGCACTTTTATTCCAATGATCTTGTATATAAATGTAATAACCGCTCTAAATAAATGGTCAAAGTTAAGCTTGGTTCACCATTTTTCTATGTTTGTTTTGCGTTTATCGTGTATTGCTGAAACTTGTAGTTCTAATTTTTCGGTTTGTTAGGTTTTTGATTCCTTTTCTGCGTGGCGTATATCGGCATAATGCGTAAAGCTGGTTTTACACAACGTAATTTATTTCTCGCGCAGCTGTTTGCGCGAAACCGCTCGTGCAATAATTGCATGCAATCTCTCATAGTAAATTTTACACATCGCAATTTCGCCACACAATATACATGCAATTCGTTTTCTTCCCACCAAAGTTTAGAACAAATGGATAACCTAAAAACACAAGATGTACACTAGCAGTAATCTGACAAAAAATAAAAAAAATTGTGAACCCTGTAAGAACTTTTTTTATCTCTTCAGTGGAGCGGTAGTCTTTTCCCTGACTTCCGATATAGACGCAGCCACCGCCTTTAATGCATTCTCGCATAAATGTTTGCTGTGATAAATTGGTGATTTTGTGTTATAGTGGGTTGGAAATGTTTTGTATTCGTCCAAAAACTGCAAAAAACACTCTGGTGTCGATTCCATATTTGTATGGTGTTTGTTTCTACTCACAACAACGTGCATAAATTTACTTCAGAGAATGGCCAATCACATTGCTTGTTTCACGCAACTTGCATCAAAATAAAGAGCATGTTCTATTTGCCGAAATTTCACCGCCGCGCCGCTTGCACTGCATGTGAGGTTCCAAGAATTGTGTGTCCGAGCTACAATGCAGTATCAGCATATTGCGTGGAAATTGTATGTACGATGCGTCGTGTAAAACCAGCTTAAGTAGCTACTGCGTTACAGAAACGTCATGCGGTGCTTAAGTTTTTGTATCAGAATTTTTTTGTTCGCTTGACACGGCATTATATGTTTATAGAGTAAATGGGTTTATGATCCTATTAAAGAAAATGAAGCATTCTATTTCGATCTTCAGTAGACTCCCGATCATTCGTGTGCGGATTACCCGATTTGCGGATTATCTACGCAAAATATTTCACTTAAAATAGTTGAAAAAAGCAGAAAAAACTATTTTTGTAAAACAAATATGGTTATTTATAAATATACGCTGTGTTTACTCGCATAATGTTCACCAACGTGTTATTCTGCAACCATTTTTGAAAGGCTTCAAGAAGATTTAAGTAATTTCCAGTAGACAAAACAATTAGTTGCGCGCATGAATGGGTTAGCGAGATTTTATCTTGGATAACTAAGGTGTCCGTGATTTTTTATTATATTTGTTTTTAGATTATTAGAGCATATCCCCTAACCATTAACGCGAATAACTGAGAGTCTACTGCATTAAATTTCTGCCTTATTGCAGGAATGAATTTGAACTTTTTTCTTTCTACTGAGATCTAATAAAGGGTGAAAGTGAATTATCTGCTATTTTGGATTATCTGAGGCATCGGTCCCCTCCATTAGTGCGCATAATCGGGAGTTGACTGTATTTCATTTTTAATGCATGGCAATCAGTAGTGACGACAGTAACGATTTCTACAACATTAATAGGAAATTCATGGATTGGTTGCGCGAACCTGCACTTTAAGCCGTTAGATGGAATATAATTTTGTGGGCAAAGTTCAAAGAATTGTCCATGCTGTCTCTTACTCTGTGGAGTTCCTTAACGGCATTAGCCCACCTCATAGGATTCTCCTCAAAGTGGGAAACCTAGTAATATTAGGCTACAGCGAAACCTTAAGATGGCCGTCTGGGTGGACGCATTTTGCGTCTTCGAGGTATTTAAGTAAGGAAGCGGTAAGGACTGAACTAGCGTGCGGTCTTCTGCCAATAGCTTACCTTTTCGAGACATTCATTGGTAACCCTACAGTTTTTCGACAAATTATTAAGTAAAGATAAAGGTGAGCTGTACACGCATATACTTTTTTGTTTAGATTCTACGCCAAGAGTTTGTTGCCTATAAATATTGCAAAAACACCAATTTTCACTATTTTCGGCCACGTGAATGCCGTCTTTAATGATGACTGGAGAACCTTAAATGGGTACATGTGTGTAACGTTCTTTGAATGTTATTCGTATCGTTTTCCGACCATACCCAACAGAATGGTGGCAAGTCAGTGCCCACGTACCTGATCCCAGCGTTTATTCATAAGCAGACGTCATTCAAGTACGTTGAGTAGGTTTCGAATAAACGCCTATCAGCCGAAGATATGCACACCACTCGACGAACTTGGCAGAAGGCCAACTTAACCCACCAAAACTCTGCAATGACATAAGCTCCCAAGTAAAGGTTTTGTAAACAAATGTATTTGAAACCACAGTTATGACTGCCCATACAGCACACTTGATTGCAACAACGTTGCAATGTTTCATTTTGGTTGCATGTCAATTGTCAACGTTGCAGTAACATTTCTAAAAGTACCAACGTTTCAGCTTTTAGTGCGTTGATATTGAGGTTTTTGTAACGTTGCTACAACGTTCACAATGGTCGCCTACTACCTGGTCAAGAACTCTCCTTTGAGATTCTGTTTTAGATATGCTTTTAAATAATTTTGTACTACAACTTATTTGTGTACTTATTATTATAAATGTAATTATTGTTTACGTCTTCTTAATGTTAATTTATTTTATTAATTCGTTTAATTGCCGTTTTGACTTGTAATACATTAATGATGTACTTGCCGCCATTACTGCCAATTTGTTAGGGTGCTTTGGTTGTTGTATTTGCTGTTGCGTGTATTTTTATCATGCGCTAGTTTACGGGGTATTCAAGGTACGTTCTTTCTTTTGTCTCATGTATTAAACTGGTAGGAAACGTTATTGTAAACTTTTGATTTACAACAAATTTTCATGCCAATAGTGCTGTAGCGTCCTTGTTTAAGTGTTTGATGAATGTTATTTATTGTTTAAATATCGTGTTACGAGTTTAGTTTTAATTAAGTTAAATGTCGTTTAGAAATGATAATTATTCTTGTTTCATGGCCAAATGCGGGTATTTAAATATTCTACATCCCAAATAAACGTTGATGCAAAGTTCCCAAATAAACGTTTACGCAACATCCCCAAATCAACGTTTCTGCAACATCCCCTAATCAACGTTGGTGGAACATCCCCAAATTAACGTTGCTGCAACATCCTCAAATCAACGTTGCTGCAACGTCCGCAGATCAACGTAACTGCAACAATGTTTAGAAACGATGAATAAAAACTGACATTTTCCTGTTGCAGCAATGTTGCTATAACGTTTCAGTTACTTCATTCAACATTGCTGCAACTTTACTACAACGTGTATGTGCTGTATGGGTGGACGTGCTAAGAGATAAACAGTTTCTAAATTGGTATACCACTCTCTCAAAGTATTTTTTTTACCATGACTATAAATAAATGTGGCAGAACTAGACTTGACAGTTGAAGACTTCTCACATGGACATATATGCAACGTGCCTGCTCTAGGGTAAGCTCTCGCGGAGGCGCCTTCCGCTCCTCACCAAACCACAATCCCCCCCAAATTAGTTCGTTTATACTTTAGTCAAATCACTTATTTAATGAATGTCCCCACCCAACCACTTACCTGTAAAATCACGTATGAATCAGAAAAGTAAAAACTCCAACGGTAGGCTGTTTAAATTAATAGCTACGTGATTAACGTAAAGTAATTAAAAAACATAACGAATTTATTTAAGATATTTGTTATTCCCATAATCACTAAATAAAACATTTTTTATTAACTAACCTCGCGGTTAACATTTTAATAAACAAATAGTGCTGCACATCTCCTGAATAGGCGTTCTTTTATAATTTTATCACTGTGGTTTATTTACGTATTAACGTAAATTGATTAGTCTTAAATACTCTGTGTGCGCAGTAACTAAACAATCACAGATGGAGTTAATAATGCTATGAACAAAACTGTTAAACTCATTTATTACTAACTTTTAAAATATATTGAACTACGTCTGCATATTTATTTAAACACGTAATTTATTATATAATTACGCAGACTATTGTTTCCGTGGGCATTAGTATAGACGGTTCAGGATAAAGTGAGCACTAAAAATAGCCCTGCCAAATTTCTATTTCCAGCCGATTCGTATCTTTCCGCGCGTAACGACTTACGAAGGGAAATGACTAACCTCTCTGGACAAGTCACTTTATGTTTGCGCGTGTAAAATAAATTGTGCAGTCGGTAGCAACCGCTATATTTTGATAAATAAAATTTTATTAACTATGCGAAATTCAAGTACGTCGATTTCAGTTGATTTTATTTTAGTATTTAACTAAGTAAATACACGGAACTATTTTCGGTAAATCGCTACCAACCATACAATCAGTAAGGGAACTATTGTTAATGTTGAATAATATGCAGAAAAGACTAGTGATCATTTTCAAAGGTTAAACTTTTAGTGTTCACTTTATTCCGAACGACCTATAACAAATATTTTATTACATGGATAGTATCCTCATAGTTATTATTATTACAATTTAAGCTATTACAGGATATTATGAGAGTCAGTCACTGTATGTGAACACGACAGCCACAAGCGGCTTGTTGAACGGCGGCGGCCCATTTACAACGTATTCGTAGCGTGTGCACTGGGCACACTGTGGTTCGACAGCGCGGCGCAACGCGCCCAGCCTATTTTACGTCCCGCCTATATGCTAGTAGTTTATGTAGAATACTCTTTGTTCAATTCATTATTCTTTCACTTCCACTTTTCCAAGAGAGATGAGGCAACACGAGCTCTCAGAAAGAGAGTCGTCGTGTTCATTCATAACTGTGGTCCCGGACTTTAGCCAGTCTTGAGGTAGGAGACGCTCTCTCGTCCCGGTGGTCGATCCTGGAACTGCAGACATTGCGCGAGGGAGAAGTAGAAGACCTCTTCTCCTATATAGCTTCGATCGGCAGCCAGTGTGGACAGTTCTGTTGACTTTGGGCTGTAAGCGATCCCAACCCTAGTTCCGGTATATCCTATATCTACTTCCTTCCTTACTAATGTTTGAAGTTGTTGTATTTCTAGTGCTTCCATTTAATAAACTTGTCTACCTACTTCTTGTATTATTTCTACTCCCTTCCCTTTTTGTATATTCTCCTCCCTAGACACCGAGCCTTCTGCAAGGTGAGCAAAGGGAAAATTTTAATAGCTCTCTTAAGCAGCTTGGTTATCCTAGCACCTGATGGCCGAACCAATATGGTCTACCAAGAGATCCTTCGTCAAAATTAAAACTGTTGCTGCTTTTTTTTAGTTCTCGTAGATGAAGCCATGGGTAAAAAGAGAATTTATTGAAAATTGAAAATTAAGGTGTGACATCACAAACGTGCTGGGATTACTGGTTCCTCGTTTATTTTGGTTGTTTGTAAAAACTTATTTTAAAGACTTAATTTTTAGATCTCTGGTAAAATATATTAACTTGCGATAAGATCATAAATCTATAACATCTGACCAATAAGCACGACATAATTAGGCCTAATCAATTATAATTTTTAATCATTAAAAGATTCTCATAGTTGCAGTCTCATCAGGTAATAAATAGCTATGTAAATTTGGTGACTAAAGTCAAAGCCATTTGTACAGTATTACAGCACTATATCAAGCAATTTTTAGCAATTTAATTGAAAATGATGTTATGGTTTGTACATGAAAAATCGAGTACACAAAGTACTGCCACTGCCAAACAGTGTAGTGCTTACATGAACCAAAGCCTCTCGCTTTGTAGGACTTCGCAAAGTCCTCCTTGATATTGTGTTCTATGTTTGCAACTACGTGCACTAAGTTCGCTAATTTTTACTTTAAAGAGCATATTATTTAGTTTTAAAAATCTTCCGAGAAGCATTAAATTTTGCTGTGCATGCACAATACTACCGAACTCGACAGAAAACAGCGTTGTTGAAAAAGAAATACACAGAACTATTATAAATGCGCCAGGTTGAAATTTACAGATTTCCAGTCTTACCATATTTATTATATTTGTAGACACGTCATAAAGCGCGGCTCTCATGAAAAACGAGTAAAAATCAGTCAATTTACAAACTTATGAAAGAAGCAGTTAAATTGTGAAAAAAATAAATAAAAACTGGAAAGACTTCCATTAATGTTATATCTAAAAATTACATGTTTTGGACACAAAAATACGACATGTGTTCGGAACGACTGAATATCAAAGTGCAGGCTTTCGGGAAGAGAGCTTGCTAGTTTATTTCTTAGGCATTAACGAAAGTAATGTGTTGTCTGATACCTTCACGTTTTGGTTATTCTTCAGAAATATTTGCTCGCTGTTCAGATAGGATTCCTGTTCCATCGAAGTATATAGTACCGCAATACACACGGAAAAAAATATTTTGTGGGTATTTATCCCGCAAAATTTTTGTTGTGGTCATCACAAAAACATTTTGTTGACACCACTAAAATAGTGTGGCCACCACAAAATTATTTTGTGGTTACTAAAAAATTATTTTGCAGGGTAGACTTTCTACAAAATTTTTCTGTCAGTGCATAAAGAAGAGTGGCGACGCTCCGCGCTGCCTTGAATAGCGCGAACGGGCCACAAATAATCACAGAACCTCCCTGTCCCCGTTACCATCCATTTTGTAGTCACCCTTGAGTGAGTTGAGCAGCCACAAATCACACAAGTCATATTTCTATGGAAATTTGTCTGAACGAATCAGTTTCCTTGCTCCCAGCAGAAAAAAATATATCTACTCCCAGCAATTGTTATTTAGTTTCTGCTGTTAAGTGCTGGTTTTCGGAACAATGCCAATGACTGACAGGAGTGGCTCCGGAGTGAGACACGGACGCAATTGATCCGGGTAGTGAAGTGCCTCAGAGCTGCCCCTGTTGTTTCCGTGTGGGAGGAGAGGAGGAAAGTGAGTGGAGCGGAGCTTGTTTGTTCTAAGAGACCAGAGGAAACGTCCCATTCTCCTTTCTCTTTACGGGGACCATGTATTTGTAAACAGGACAACAGGAGTTCGGCTTAGGGACGTGTGGCGAAACTTTTGACGTCATATATTTTGCATAGTCAATAATATTTTAACAAAGGTTTCCAATTAATATTGTGTGATTATGAAGGTAAAATAATTTAATAGTGGACTACGTTGCGTCTATTAATGGGCAATACTTCTACATTTTTAGAACTGTGACATTCACAGATGAAATTAGCTTACTTTTGTCATGACAAACAAATGAATATGTACTGTTTGCTTGAAAACGCCATTTAGAAATGCTGTAAATCGTCCCTTGCAAAGCACGATGGTTTTTATTATATTTAAATATATAACTCGAAAATAATGTTTATCACACATTAGTTTCGGAATTTTTGAGCTCTTTGTACTTACCCGTTTATTAGTTCAAAAATTTTTACAAATAAGTACAGATTTATAAGAAATTTAAACAGTGTAGGAATCTATTCTTCGTAATTAGTTGTTACTAATATACATAACCGCTATCAAATACACTATATTTGAATTTATGAGGAATACAATAATAATATTTTACACTTTACATAACTTCATCGTTAAAAGTTCCTTTTTAAACAACGTATGGGGATTTTGTTACGGTAACACTTAAATAATAGCGTGTATTTTTTGACACCAGTGTAGAGGTTAGTGGAATCGCTTGCTGAACCTCGATTGAAGAATACTACTGTGTCTGAGACGCGTGCCTTCTTCATTTAGGGCCATAATCATTGTTAAGCCACAGTTGATTTCTTCGGATAGTAAGGATAGTATAATTCTCCTTTGACGACACTGCTTCCAGGGACCTCCAAAGACTGCAGCATAACAGCAATTATGAAATTGAAACACAATATACTTTATTCGCGGATGAGACGGAACACTTGTGGAAATTCTTAGGTTGTACAACCTGTAAAAATTAACACCGCTGTAGACATAAAGACAAGAGTCCATAAGTCCACAAAGTAATACGTGCGGCAATAATTATAATTTTCATCATGAAACATATCTCAAAGATAAAGCAGTATATTCATTACAGCAAACAGGGAAACCCACCGATTAATAAGAAATAAGGGACTATTCGTTCACAAAAAAATACTGATTAGAGCTCGATCGATTTGGAACTATAACCAACGACAGTATTTATTAAATTAGAACAGTCCAAAAAGCAACAAAAATAACGCAACATCCAATAAATAACAATAGAGACACAAGTTTGGGCTACGCAAAACCTAGGAGCTAATTTTATGTAAATCTGACAAAACGACTTATTAGAGCCACGATTTTGTCGCGAAAAGATTTTTGCAACATTTTGTTTCAGTGTCTCGAGTGCACCTCGGCTGTAGGCAGCGTGTGTTTGCTCAGACACGTCCCTCATTTGACTGCACCAATAACAACGCGTCTATTGTGACGCAATACGTCTGTGATTTGTCGGTAGAACCTCAAGACAAGTTACAGTTAAAACGTCCAATCACTGACCATGAAACAAAGTTACGGATGTCAACATACGGCATTGAAACCAAATGGTGCAAAAATCTTTTCGTCATAAAATCGTGGCTCTACTTATGCCATAAGCCATAGTGAGTCGGGTCATGACTGGTCAAGACTCTAGCCAATAATTAGAAGTTGACAGTGACAGGCTGTCACGGGATTCAATCAGGAGATTCCTCACTTTTCTATGTCGACACGCACATAACAGTCACAGGAAAATTCCTCCGCGGCTGGTGAAACGTTGGGTGGTTAACTCAGTAAGTGGCTGCTCAAGCACGAATGCCAATTTATAAAGTCAGCGATTTTCGGTGAAACGAATTTTGCTGACAGCAACTTGTTTCATTCATTGCCTTACGTGCACATATAATGTTCTTCTTCGGAGCTGTCCAACCATTCTTCAGCGGTAGTGAGTTCACAGTTGATTTGGCTCACGCACATAGTCCGAATGCTACTGGATAGAGTGCATGTGTTTTAGTCACGTCATTACAAAATAATTAAATTAGGATAAGAAATGTCCGTGCCAATTTGTTGCAACAATTGAATTAATTTTCGTTACATGAAATGGAACGAAAAAATTAATGCTCCAAAAGGCACTCGAGACACAACAACAAACTAGGAAATACGTAAACTAAATACCATTACATAACATTTTTATATGTTTATTAACAAAAACCAACATTTGCTCGATTTTCCATATATTTACGTGTATCTCGTTTCTGAATGGCGCATACGGTACACGTGACGCCAGGTGCACATGGCGCAGTCTGGTATGTCTGGATGACGTCCAGAGATGAAAGTCGCCCTGCTCTTGTCGGAGAACTCTTATTTATTTATTTAAACTATACAAAAAGTTCCTGAGAGCTAAAAGCTCTACACTGGAACTGTACATAACAAATACGATGGCCTACTACAAAAAAAATATATCCATAAGATATGTCACATAATCAGAAGTAATTTACCAAAAATAATTAACACACTTACTCTTATAGTAAAACATACCCAAAAATGTAATACTGAAGACAATAATATAAACGCTATTCTCACAACCTTACATAATAAGAAACAATATTTATGTTTAATAACAATATTTTCAAAGAAAATTAATACTCATCAGATAACAAGAACCGGTTCCATATATGTTCCTTTAATTTTCTTTTAAATACATTCAATTCTTTTAAATTCCTAATGTCTGCTGGCAACTTATTATAAATAGAAACACATTGATAACGCAATCCCAATTTACCATACTTAACTGTAGCTATTTCATTTACAGCCAATTCAGATGCAAATCTTGTCTAATAATCATGTGAAGCTGTATTAAATACTGTTGTGTTACTGTAACAAAGCCTGTTTATAACCTTGTAAGTGTACAATGCTATGGTTTTGTATATGTTCATTCTTATCGGCAAAACTTTGGTTGTAATGTATACTGATTTCTTTGATGTAAAAACATCCATCCCCCACAGGCTCTTTAATGCCCTTCTCTGTAACACTTCTAACTCTTTTAATTGATTTATACCTTTCCTTCCCCAAATGATATTCATAAATTCCAAATGAGAATTTATCATAGAAAAATACACCTGTCCTAAACAGCCTACTCAAAACTCCAGCTATAGGTATAACCTTTCTTTTTACATGTTGTATATGCTTATCCCGGTTTAATGTGCTATATATATATATATATATATATATATATATATATATATATATATATACATATACATACACACACACAAATATCTAGCACAAGTTATCCTATTAATTATAGAATCTTGTATTAATAAATCTCGCTCTATCTTGATATTCCTGGATGGCTTATGCATAATAATATAATTAGATTTTTTGTATTAATTGTAAGTCTATTA
>PNEQ01130570.1:0-35767 GCA_003012365.1 Medauroidea extradentata | reverse complement strand
GCAGAATTATTTTTATTGTGGTTTGCAAGATTTGTAGTCTTTTCTCGAGCTTCACAACAGTCTCCCGTCCTCCTCATATTCGATGGACATTCTACCCACACCAAAAATTTAAAGCTGATAGATATGGCCAGGGACAACGGAGTAATTTTGCTTTGTTTACCGCCTCACACCTCCCACAGACTGCAGCCTTTGGATGTTGCGTTCATGAAACCACTTAGTCTTCACTATGGGGAAGAACTGCGAAAGTGGCTTCGTTGCAATCCAGGAAAAGTAATTACTCTTTGGCAGGTTTCATCGATCTTTGGCGCAGCTTTTATACAATCTGCAACCATGAAAACTGCAATCAATGCTTTCAAAGCAACAGGCATTTGGCCTCTTGATCCAAATGTATTTTCTGAGGCAGATTACCTTCCTGCAGCTACCACTGAAATAAGTTTGGATGAAAGTGGAAGCCCAACGAACAGTAGTGAGTTGCAGGTTACTGAAACTACACAAGTAGGCCTAGTTCCCAACACTTGGTTAAATTCTCCTGAAGATGCTCAATCCATTTCCAATGAAGGTGACCAGCCTAACAAAAGAGTCAAACCAAATGATGACCCAGCACAACCTGGGTGTTCCTGGATGCTAAATAGTTCTGTGAATGATAAAGCTGAACCTACGTCATCATTTCAAACAGCATCCCCTGAGGCTGTCATGCCAATTCCTGCAGTTAAGCAAGGTGTGAAGAGACAAAATAGGAAAAAAGGAAAAACTGCTGTGTTGACGGAATCACCCTACAAAAGAGAATTAGAAAATGCTCTAAACGAAAAGAAAAAGAAACAGAAGGCAAAAGAAGAGAGAAAAAAATCAAGGGAACAGAAAAAAAAGACCAAAGAAGATGACGCAAGAATGAAATTGTTTTGCACACGAACCAGGAAAAAAATAATTCGGAAATCCAGTGCTAAAAGTGAAACGAAGAAAGCCGATCAGAAAGAATGTAACGTGATGACGGAAGACTATGCAGACTGTCTTTAATGTGGCGAGTGTTACTCCACCTCTAATGAAGGGTGGGTGTCCTGTCATCTCTGTAAACAATGGGCGCATAACTCGTGTGCAGGAATGGACAGCGACGATGATGAAGAACTTATTTGTGAATTTTGTAAATGTGCTAAAACATCTAAATAACTTTTTTTTTGTAATTCTCCAGTGTATAGAATGTGTTAACTTACTACATTTATTCTCTATCCCATTCTGCCCCATGGTTGGGTATATTGTGAAATATGGCATTATGTTTTAAAACTGTGCCTAAAGATGTATTTTTAGTATTGTTTGTATGTTTTGATATTGCTTCTTATTTCTCACATTATAAACATTATATTGATACTAAGTTTGAATCTTCAGCGTTCCTAATTATTTGTGTATGATTAATTGTAATCTTCGTATCCCGTTCTGCCCCTGCTTCCCCTATTTCCAATTATATTTGCTTTATATTTTTAATCCAAAAAGTGAGGTCCCCTAGAATAAGGGGACCGGGGTAAATGCCCCTTTCGCCCCCTCCCCACTAGACGCGGCCCTGTGGACAGCTCTATCTGAATGTCAGAACTTTCCCTCCATTCAATAGCAACTACAGGTATTTTAGATTCCACGCAAGACATGTTCAACCCTCAACCAGATAAGGACACATCATGGCAAGTCCACAGATTCCTTCTATAAATGGAGTAGAATTTCGTCCCTTAGTTGTAACTGTGGTGCACCAAAACAGACAGTTCGACACATAGTGGGACCGTGTCTTTTGAGTGCCTATCAGGGAAATATGACAGACTTTTAGAATGCCAATCCATCTTGGACTTCTTATTGTAAAATTTGTAAAGTACGTAGTTGATGTATCCTTAGTATACGCTATATAACATAAATAAACACCTCCAACGTCTTGTTTGCCGGGCGAGTATATTCCTGGCTTTACCAAGCGAGGTCGCGCAGTGGTAACACGTTAGAATAGAACGTTAGAATTCGGGAGGACCCCGGTTTGATCCTAGGTTCTAACCATCATGATTTCGGTTTTCCATGTTTCCAGAAATCGCTGCAGGCAAATGCTGAAATAGTTCTTAACATAGGCCACGCCGATTCTTATACAAATTCCTATTTTTGTGTTTATTTATGTATAAAAAATACTATTGAAACTAATACCATGCAGGTCTATGTTAATGACAAAGAGAAGTGTGCAAAAATACCCAGCGTCTTAAGGTAGGACTATTATACTGTTCGTGGCTTTCTGTTGAAAAAAAAATTTCTTTTGTTTATGTATGTTTGGTGCACGGCGTTAAAACAGGCCTGGACACACTCATCTGAAAACTCGATCCGGCCATTTTGACTGCTAGTTGATGATGTAGTCGCTGGCGCGCTGCTTGGTAGTGATCGGGGATTAGCGTGGTTAAAATACTGCAGGTTGGAATGAAAATGTGTTTCTTGGAAGATTTTGGAACAAGGAAAAATTCTGCCGCTAGTTGCGGTGCGGTCGCTAACGTAGGCTACCTAATAAAATACAAAACCGTAATAAAAGTAAAGGACAAATACATTAAATTTAATTTTAATGTGAAAATAAAACAAATTTTGTCAATCAAATTACCAAATTCATTAAACTTAAAATCCAGAAAATCTCGGTGATTGGTCAGTCACACATCTTACAGAAATTTTCCCTGTGAAAACTTTTAACATTGCTCTATCGAACCTGTAGTAGAATTAAACTTAGCATGGTGAAGATAAACGTTATTGATGTTCACTTGTTTGGAAGCCAATTCGTTGTGGTTTCGGCTGCAGATATGCTTAGCTGTAATTTAGATTAATGCTTCCTTCATAATTGGTTAAGCCCAGAGAAAGAAAATAATAGAATAATGAGTTTTGTAACACGTTGCTAATATTTGACCAAAACCTTCTCTCTTATTTTTACATGCAAAACTCCGACCCCTACAAATCAGTGCAGCAGCGGCAATATCATCAACTAACAATGGGGTCAAACAAAATGTGCTGGCAAATAGCCGAGTGTCCGCACTTGTACTTCTATGGCCGTGATTTAACGTACATTACGCGCCACGTTAAGTTGGCGGGTGGCGCCGCGAGAGGGCAGTGGGTGTTACCAGGAATTGGAGCAGCAAGTTTCTGGGCAAAGATACAGTATTACTAGTAGTGAAAACATCAGCCACAAGTACATGATATAAAAGAGGAACAAATCACACACACACAATAGAGTGTGACGTATGACATGCAAGGTGTGTACGATAAACACACTGTAAAATAACGTATTTCAGAATAAATAATGCAATTTTCTCATACGGGAATATGTGTATGATATCGGATGAAGTTAATATAGATAATATATGACACTATTCCTACAAGGATAAACAGATACGTAGTATGTTTATTACGTGAAAGAGTATTGCACTGTAATATGAAATAGCACTTTGATCTAATTAATGGAATACACAATATAGTATTCGAGGTACGAAAACACGCAGACAAGACTGACGAATTGAAATGCATCGTGACGGATATGTTCAATACTGACAAGCGGTGACGCGTAGGTAAATAATATGATTACGATTCGTTTGACAATATGAATCAGACGATCATTGGCGAAGTGTGGGCCTGTTCCAAGACAAGCAGTATGATTAGGGACACTGGTAAGTCGCGGGAAAAGTTGATTGTTTGCTAGGCTCCAACATGCTATGTATAACACTGAACCTATATTGGCTATAATTAATATGAAGCACTGTGTCTCTCTTCAACAGACCCAATTACAACTGTACAGTTTTAACACAGAACGTGTGTGATATGACAGAAAACTGTTCACACGTGTCATGATTGAGCTACTACAGTTTATTGGAGACTACGTTAATTATTTTCGCGATTTTCCAGTGTCTCTAAGTATGATATCCGACTATACACTTTGAGCAAGTTACAGTTGTGTTGCTGAGACCTAGGTGTATTACTGAGAACTAGTTCCTCGTCTCTTACATACTACTGGCTGAGGAATGTACCTGCTCCTACTAGACAAATGATTACACACGCAACTGAGAGTTCTGTACAGTCACTGCTAATCACCATTTGCCCTAGAACACTGCACGCTTCACCACTGAGACGTATGATACATTAAAACAAGACATATACAAACATGTAAAAGGTATACTGTACATCCACATGTGTAGCAGGAAAGACTACGTGTCAAACGTATCATATGTATGCCTTTTGTAATTACATACGTACATGTGTAATTGGCTGCAACAACCTGAAATATAGTTTTTGCGAGCAACCAATTGTCGTGGATATAACACACGGCCACATGACGTTCTGAATTACCATATCTGTAGACACTGGAAAGTCGCGGGAATAGTTGACTATTAGCTAGGTTCCAACATGCTGTATATATCACTGAATGTTTTGTATCGACATTGGCTATGGTTTATTTGAAGCATTGATAGGGACCCCTATTTTTCGCGAAAAGAATTTTGCCTCACTTTGTTTCATTGACTTACGTACAGAGCTGAAATTCTACTTCATCGATATTGGCAGCGTATTTATGTTAAGAGCCGTGTATCGTTTGACTAAGCCAATTACAGCAACGTTCCTGAAACACCATACGTATGTGATTTGTCGGTAGTATCAAGACTCGTGAGAGTTATAATATCCAATCACTGACCATGAAGCATAACTGCAGATGTGCTCGTAAGGCACCGAAACAAAGTGAGGCAAAATTATTTTCGCGAAAAACAGGGGTCCCTAAGCATTGATAGTCTCTTCAACAGGCCCAGTTAGAACTGTACAACTTGGACACACAGCGTGTGTGATTCGCCACAAAACTGTTCACACGTGTCACGGTTAATATATTATAGTTTATTGGAGACTATGCTAAACATTTTCGCGATTTTCCAGTGTCTCAAACATGTCTCAATCGGACATGACAACACTTGACACCTCACTGCAATTTGACGAGGAAGCGTCTGAATCACTGTCAGCGCCACCTATATTAATAAGTACGTATTTGTTCCACTTGAACATACATAACGACGTCACGATCGATGTACATTTATTCTGTTTCAACGACATGTCTACACACCGCAGTCGATTCTGCAACGCCAATTTCACTGAACCGTCGTTCACTCAGAGTTTATACATCACGTAGCTTGAATCACACGTTCCTATCACCCACCCACCGCTTCACCTTGCCCATACCACTTCAGTTGGGTTGAGATCTGGGTGATTTGGGGACAGTCGCAACGCTGTGTGGCCATATTGTGATAACGTGTTATCCACCACGTACCGCAGTTATCTTGGTTTATGTAATTTCACGAGCTGATACAAAACAGGCTTAAGCATGTCAACACAAAACTGAATCTTATGCTGGCTTAGCCATGCAATCATGATGTTCGAGTATTTTCTAATAGCATGTTGTGATAAGGAGCATTATCTATTACTTATAGCCGATGATTTTTGGTGAAAAGAATCATGTAATATTTTGTATCACTACCTCACGTTCACATCTGCTCCTCTGTTTCGTGGCTATTGGCAGAGTGTACTTGTGCTCATTCGACTGTGCCAATGAGAATATAACGTCACTGCGACACCACACGTCTGCAATTTTCTGGTAGATCCCAAATATGTTGAGAGTTACAAACAACCAATCACTGACCATGAAGCAGAGCTGCAGATGTGCACACTAGGCATTGAAACAAAATGTTGCATAATTCTTTTCACCAAAAATCACTGGCTCTACTAATACTACTACCGTATTTAGCTGCAAATTTGTAATTATTTTTTTCTTCAACCACTTTAAATAATTTGCTCTATTTATTTGATCGTGACAATCATCTGTCTTCCGGCTTGCTTTCCACATCTGTAACGCATTTTCCACACATCCAGTCGTACCACCGGTCGCCCTTTGCAATAGGACCATGCAAACCTTCGTTGCTATCATCACTCCATGTGCGGGGTGATATATGGGACGATAATATGTACGTTTAATCCATGAAGACAATGAGCCTGTCATCGTTCCTGAAACGTGCCATGTCTTGCAATTATGATATTCGTTTTTGTCTTACGTCACTCTTTTCGATTAGAATGTTCCTATTATTCCTGGTTTTTCTCAAGCGAAATGCGATATTATGTTATATTCTCCTAATACTGTCGTCACTGCCTTCAAACTCTATAACTTCTTGTAACTTGTACCGGATCATACACGCAGTATATAGGCACAATTTTATAGTAATCGTATACTACTCTACGCACCACGCCCACGTCAAAATCGTCCAAATTAATCACAGGCTTGTCATGCTTCCGTTTCTTATTCGGCGTTGTGAAAGATGTTCCGTCTGCTGATACAACATTTGCCTCGCTCTTAATGCGCTGCACAGTTCGTTCGGCTACGTCTGTTGCAACTGTGGTTCGTTGTTGCCCCATTGTTAAAGGGATGGACGGCGAATTGTCAGCTGCTTCCTTCTCCATAAAATACAACACGTTATTAGAGATGGTGAAATTTCGCGAATTCAGTAACCTGCATGTTAGAATCAAATATCCTTTCTTTGTATTTTTATGTTTTTGTGCGACTTGGCAACATTCGCAAGCAATGGCGTATATCCATGAATACTCATCTTGTCATACATCCCCATAGGATTGCAAAAAATCTTTCAAAGATCATACAAATATCCTATGCATACTCAAGTCTCGACCATTTGTCCACTAGCTGCTACTCAGTGGAACAGCAGACAACGAACGAATAGACAGAGCTTGAATACGCATCGGATATTTGATTCTAACATGCCGGTCATTAATTTCGCGAAATTTCATCATGTCTATATATTACACACTACTTCCCTAGCTTGGCTGTGTAGTACACACCATTTTCCTTTCAGTTTCGATTGTACTGGCGGCATGGTAAGTTAATGCACACACACACAGCAACAGCAACCTCAGGTTGCACACTGTGACACATCGGCACAACTTCACTTGTCGAATGCAATTTCACGGTCACACATGTCTGCACTTGCGCACGTCATTTTGCACGCATAGTACAACTCCTGCTGTATGAGGGGAAGTAGTCCGTCTCCCCTCCACACTTCACCCCTTTAGCCATCCGCCAACTTACGTGACACGTAGCGTACCGCTATATTTTAGTCGTTTATTTTCGGTTGTGGCAACGAAAACCGGTTGTTCGTCAGGAAAAGAAAGTTTCCCTCCACATTGCTATGCTGGCAACGAAAATCTTAAATTAATATGAAGTGTGCTGTTATCTGTTGACTTGAGGTGGAAACATAGAGTTCTCACTGAATTATACAATCTGTCCGGTATTAGTGTATTTTATATAACCGTCTCCGATGATCTCGCTGTTGACGAGACGTAAATCCCAATTATTATTAGTACTCGAGTCGGAAACGTACCATATTACAATCCATAGTCTGTACAGTATAAGCTTGTCTGTTTATGACATTTTCTGATGAGAAAAGTATCTTTCTCTTTGTGGGGTTTCTCTTCTGAGAGGAGAGTCTGTAAACATTATTGCATAGATCCTGTGTTTCCAAGAAGTGAGGATGGCTTGAAGGTCCACACAATAAAGCCGATTAGCTTCTTTCTCGAAGAGAAATGTCAAAATCAGGCAACTTATACTGCACATGGACTATACAAAGCGGAGAAATAAACCAACGTAACATACGAAATTAATAATAATTTCTTTCATATTATACGCATGTCCTATGATAAGCAATGACAACTGCACTCTGGCTGGTTTGCCGGAGATCGTCTTCTGTACAAAATGTTGGACACAGAGAACATTGAAGCATGTGGTTTGATTTTGTCTACATTCACACAGTGCATCACCTGTGCTGAACGGGCCGCTGTGGCCGAGGGGTCAGACCTCTCGTCTTCCACCAAGGCGATCCGGATTCAATTCCCGGCGGGGTCGGTTCCCGGAGGAATATTCGCATGTGGGAATCGCGCCAGACGATGCCAATGGACGGCGGGTTTTCTCGGGGATCTCCCGTTTCCCCCGCTCATTCATTCCGGCGCTGCTCCATACTCACATCATGTCACCCCTCACCTCGCTGTTAAAGCGTTGACCCAAATCTGTTGACTCTTGACCTGTGCTGAAGTCCTATTTCTTCTAAGTGTCCCTTGACCTTCCCAATACTAAACGTAGCCTGTTCAGGAACTTCTGCAATAAACAGTAAAATAAAAATAAATAAATAATAAAAATTATAAAAATCTTACGACTTCTTTCGGAAACGCTTCCCGCCTAAAACTACCCCGACTATGGCGTAACGACTCTCGGGCTGCCAGGACTCGATGGAACCGAAGTAAGGTTAACTCTACTTCAGGTTAAAAGATCTATGTTATTAACTTGGCAAGGGACATTTTATACCGGTTGTTGGGTTGGTATTGGTAAGGAGTGTAAACTGACCAATCACACAGCTTTCGTTAATATAAAGGTACACGAAGTTGATAATTTAAAAGCCGAAATTGGTTTCATGTAATCTTCAAATTTAATTTAAATCACTTCTCTCTTTGGCAACTCTAGTTAAATTAAATTTCACTACGGTTTCGTATTTTATTAAACCAGTTAGCGATAGTAGCACTACTAGCGGCAGAATTTTTCCCTGTTCCAAGCTCTCCGATAAGAAATCACGTTTTCTTTCAACAAACCTGTAGTAGACTTAACCTTAACCGAGTTCCTCGAGGAAGAAAGATCAATCGGCGCGAAGACGCAGTCGACGGACCGGCACAAATCGACGCTTCGCCTCTCCAGACGAGTAATACGTCCGTTGAGGAAGGTCAGGTCCTCTGACATTTATACAACTTGAGAGGAAGCGCCATTATCCACCCCTCCTCCGCCATACTCGTTGCCGCTAAAGAAAAGGACGAAAAAAGGTACAGATAGTCTTCTCGCTCGCAGTGAAACGTTACTTTCACGGGGCTGTCACTTTATAGGAGCAGTGAGCTCACTATTGTCTCACAAAATAGCCGTTTTACCAATGCATTAAAAACCACACAAAGTTTCATTGCTTATGTTTATTAATTAATTAATGTCATGACCCATTACATGTAGTGGCGCCTAAAGCAATGAAGGTTTTCATGTAACTTGTAACTATTTAACTCTACCAATATTATGTGGCTTCGCACGATCGTTTAAAATTGTTACGCTGTTGTAACGAACTTTTCGTGAAGTGAGGGTTTGAATACGCGTTTCTTATTGAAATCAATTATGTATCAATTAGACAAATGTATAGTAAAATATTAGAAGTATTATGAAAATAGTGCACTATAGGAGTGGTCAAGGGCGCGTGTTCAGTCATACTAAGTTCGAACCTGACGCCTTACGTAAGATTTTCAGTGTACCCAAAAAAATTCATAAGAAATACTTTTATATACACTGGATTCAGCATTGTCCTTTACAACCTTTACAACAGTCAGCGGCATGCGTCGCTAGCACGCTCTAGCAGCAAACGATGTAAACAAACATTACTGTCATTTCCAGGTCGGCCATTGCGCGAATCATGAACTTTTTTTTTTTATAACAAGTATGTGATTTTACGTTTTTATGTTGGCTTTGCCTGTGTGATCTGCTTGGTAATACGAACTCGTCTCAATGCTTGGAAGTGGCATCCATTTAATTATTTGCTCTGTGGTTATAGTCATAGTGTTGGTTCATTCTCGAACACAATTATGGAAAAACACAACAAAGCTGCAGGAACAGTTGAGGCCTATACACAATTCAATAGTTTAACATTTGAGTTAGCGTTTTCGTTACTATTTGTATTCCCTCACTACGCAATACAAATTTAAAGTTAAAGTGACGACATATAATAAACAACTCAGGTTCGTTTTCCGAAATCGAAATACTGTGGTACAAAAATCGTCATATATTTTCCGTCAGAGCATATCACGAAAACATTTTCGAAAATAATCGTTTACAAACAGCCATCTTTACTTTGACTTTAGGTTTTCAGTTGATCGATAACGTAAAGCCAAGGCTGCTTGACCTTAGCTTCGCCATCTTCTTTGTGTACGATTCCGTAAGAAGCAATGTACTGAAACCTGTCGTAATGTCAAATCCGTCTTAACCGCTATCGAAAGTTTATTGTATTTATCAAACTTT
Source organism: Medauroidea extradentata (assembly GCA_003012365.1). NCBI lineage: Eukaryota > Metazoa > Arthropoda > Insecta > Phasmatodea > Phasmatidae > Medauroidea > Medauroidea extradentata. The sequence goes on along the minus strand of PNEQ01130570.1, from coordinate 25,650 downwards.
TTTTGCAATTAAAGAGGGAATGACGCTTCAGTACATGAAGAGTTAGTGAACTTGGTGCGGGAGAAGTGCTGTAACGTGGTACGGAAAATATTTTTTCTTGTGTAACTAATATAAATGTTTCCAATGTGTTTATCTACGAAAAGAAGGCACACTTGAAACTGTGTCCCTATGACTTTAAAAACGCCGTTCGTTAATTAAAAACATGATTTCCAAGATCCTCAAAAGTACTAAAAAAAAATTACTTTTTTACGTTACTGTATAGCTGAGAAAATATCAACCGTATTCGGAGAACTAAATCATAGAAACCTGCATTGGGCTTCACCTCATACATTCCACAAATAAAATAATAGTGTCATCGCTTGAAGTGCAGTTAAAAACAGTTCCTACGAAAGCACTGCACGCTAGTTTAGTCCTTCGCTCCTAGAGACGTGTAGGCCTCAATTATCATCATGTTTTGAAGTTTCGAAGTGATTTTCATTTGTTCACAAATTTGTCTTATTGCGTCGTTGTCGCCTGCAAAAAAAACCCAATTGCCTATTTGCGTTTTGAACGATATGTTTCTTTACGAATTAAAATTTGCCACCAAATAAATAATTTAATTAAAAGGGCAAAGGGACTTTGGAAATGTACTTACATTATCTAATTAATGACAGCGCTCAGAGTGAACAGTGAAAGAAATTTACACATAAATTTTTTAGAGACGATAGATAGTAAAAATACAATATGCAATTCAAAAGTGATTTAATTTAAAGCTACTGCTGTAAACGTACGATGGTTATTTTTTTCAACTTCAGATCGGCTGTAATGTAAAAACGGGAATGAATTAGGAAATTATTTTAATGTCAAAAGAAACGTACATCTTTACACTATATTCGCACATAATCACCGTGCAGATTGAGGGACTTGTACCGATGCACCAGCTTGCCGATACCCTCTGCAAAGAATGATGCCTCCTGCCCATTCAGCCACGTTTTAACAGTGTCCTGCAGTTCATCATGGGTGTTGAAGCGTCGTCCTCCAAGCCACTTTTCAACATGGGGAAAAGGTGGATGTCACTCGGTGCCAAATCCGGACTGTAAGGAGGATATCGGCAAGCTGGTTCATCGTTACAAGTCCCTCAATCTGCACGGTGATTATGTGCAAAAATAGTGTAAAAAATGTAAGTTTCTTTTGACATTAAAATAATTTCCTAATTCATTCCCATTTTTTTATTACAGCCGATCGGAGGTTGAATAAAAAATAACCCTCGTACATTGAACACGTGACCTTAACGAGAAGTTGTGGTGTCCGATTTCTAATGTACACATAGGCCTACTTTTTTCTTTGTAATATTTCGTATTTATTAATACTTTATCATAAGGTATTAGAATCCTTTGATGTTAATATTGTTTTCTAAAATCATTCCACGCGAATGCTCAGATAGTTCCTTAACACATACATTATTTTTAAAATATATTTTAAATTTGCTATGGTACGTTACAGGATTGTTGGTGTAACAATCAATTCTAATTATCTAATAAATTTAATCTTATGATCTTTCAAGGGAACTACACGTTTTTTAGAGTCATTCACGAAATATGTCAAATATATTTTTATAACAAATATAAAATTGTGTGATCGGCCATGCTGTTTCCATAGTAAATGCCATGTAGTGATTGATTCATTTTAAACATTTGAGAGCAAATATTTTGAAGTGTCATATTTGTGACAGGTAATATCTTCAAGCAATGCAGAGATGCTAATCAGTATGAAACGCTTAATAGGTGAATAATTGGCTACCTCGTTTGATGGCACAGCTTTAACTGGGGAATCTGTGTTAAAATTAAATCCCCATGGATCAACTTTGATAAGAACTAATCTTCCAAACACACGTGTTTTAAGGAAAGTTTCTGCAAGTGAGCAAGTTTGACAATTTTTATAATACCGGTACTAATTATCTAAAATTAAAATTTGTAATCTTTAAGAAATATAAACAATGTTTTATTAATTAGTTATTTCTATCGCAATGCTTCATGTAGTTCCTGTTTAGCGGAACACATTTCGTTTGGAATTTTTATCTTCAAAATTGGTCAGTTGAGATGAACCTTTATTCCACATTTAAACTCCGTGGGCTAAGTCCATAATGGTGTTCAAGTATACAAAAATGTCTTTCTATATCTGCAGTTTAATGTTCATTTTGGAGATATCGTACCAAGTAGGCTACTAGTGAGGGTATAGTGTAAAAATAAGGATCAACTTTATTTTTAAAAAAAAATATTTAGGATAGTTCGGAATAATAATGATTTATTTGTTGTATTTTGCAATCCACATTTCAAGAATTGCGGAATATTTTCACGTTAATTCACATCTTACAATGAAGGTTAAATACGCCTGTACCCGATTAAGAATTTCATGAGCATTCATTAAATAGTTTGCATCTTGTTATGGTTTAAATTTTATTTTAAAATTCAAAGCAAACATAGCTAAACATTAAATAGCCTACCGATTGAAAGCACTTTAATCTCAGATTCCGGAGAAATTTGTTCATAGAGTTGCTAATCGTAAAAAATCACTTAATCTAAGGTATAGCACTATGACTAACTAATTGTATGAAATTTGTGCTCTACATTATGTAATGTTAACATGTTCGTAGTTATGTTAAATACCTCTAGAGAATAGTTTTCAGTAGGTGTTGTGATTTTCCCATATTTCCGTTTGTGCGTAGTAAAAATAGCCACGAAAATCTCTTAAAACTCCGACTTTTCTTTAGTTGGTAATAGAACAGCATTAACAGTGATCAAATAAGGAGAAATCATAATTTTATACTGGTATGAAATGGTTTCAGTTTTTCAGGCGTTATTTAAGAGTATATTTTTCTCTTTAAAAAAAGCTTTGCTAGTTTTCCCATAGTAGCATTTCTAAGATAAAGATTATGAAACTACACGTCACGAGATACGGCTTGACAACTTAAAAAAAAAAAAAAAATATATATATAATTATTTTATATTTAAAAAATTTGCGAATTTTGGAATTATTTTTCCTACAAAAAAAAAAAAAAAAAAAAAAAAAGAAAAGAAAAACGTGGAATAAAGATTAAATGTGTTGAAAGAAAACCACAGTTGGTGCAGCCAGCAGGGGGAAGGCCTCAGGGATTCAAGTCTATGGTGAACGCGGCCGTATGATGAACGAGCTGCATCACGGGTGCAGCAGCGACCTAAACACTGGGAAAAGTTGTGGGGGGGGGGGAGGGACATTGGTCATGGGTAGACATCATGGTTAGAAATAGGCCCAACGGTATATCGCAAAAAAATTTTTTGCCAACAAAACTGTAGAAAACACTGCAGTTTCTTGCAACATGTATGTCTGGGTGATATGCGTCTGATACAACGTAGCTGTCTGCAGACTAGTAATAGGCGTCAAATATTACAATAGAGGGACTCTTGTTGGCTTATTCAATTATGGCAACAGCTCTACGTACAAGCGAGAGCCAGTAATGTTATCATAAGCTGAACGTGCGTTGAAACCTAGCAAACAATCAAGTTTTCCCGCGACAAACTAACATCTCTAGTTATGGGTATTCCTTCTCTCAGGTTGAGGATGTGGTGGCGAAAGATGGCGAGGGGTGGGTCCTTGTCCACAATGTACTCCTCGTCCTCAACCCCTTCTCCAAGATTTGATGAAGGATAGGGGTGAAGGAAGAAGGTCGAGAGGGTTGGTTCTCTTGGTGGAACGGACGTGACTGGACTACCTGCCCGTGTCAAGAGTGCTCGCCTTGCAAGCAGTGCACACCACATTATTCTCTGCTCGTTGCAAGGCGGCAGATTGCATCACCCCAACTGTTCGCAAGCTAAAAAAGTATTGGGAAAGTCAGTCCCACAAACGAGTTGAAATTTCTTTCTACGACACTGTGCTGGCGTTGTTGTCTTTGGTCCGCTTTTAGAGACCTGGATATTTCGCCATTTCATTTAAGAGGGCGTTAGATTTAAAACCCAGTTACACGTTTTCTACTTTCGAAATTGCGTCAATATTACTGAAACCCTTCATTGAAGATTATGAAACAATAGCAGAGTTAAAAGAAAACTCTCTCTGACTCATGCGCTATGCCTCGTCAGATATACAACTGGCCACTCAGGAGCAGCAGACAATGTACAAGTAACTGAGTACATAGTGTGTACAGGACTGTGGAGTTCAGCCAGCTGGTCGTTGAACCCACGAAATTTCCGTGTCTCGAATTATTACTCTAGATTCAAAAACAAATATTCATATTTATGTAATTACAAACGGTATACAACTTTTGATCAAAACATAGCTCCGTCCACTGCATTTTACGAGGCATGGCGCCGATAATCCTCTGTGCAGGAGGTTGGACGTAGTCGAAACTGGATCATGTACTTGACAGTTAACTACTCGAGAGTCATACTTGACATCCTCTTTTTTTTTTTTTTTTTTATCGTAGCCTCATCTTGCCAGGTTGATTCCGGATCTTCTTACATCTATTCCTGAGCTTCCTAGACTTATACTGTTTTCCGCTGTGAATCACAATTTGGTTTCCAAAGGGCTTATATGCTACTCACATCGATACACGTTCATTGGCTCATTCAATACATAATTCCATGAAAACAAACTGTGACATTGTACTCATGTTATGCCATGTGCCACTAGACAATAATATCACTTGTTTGTGGAGTGAGCTATGCAGGGCTTAATCCACCATCTTACATACCACTCGCCACCTGTGTTCTTACCAAAAAATAAAGGGAAAGAAACACGTTACTGTTTGTTTGTTTTAAAAGGAATTGAGGAGTTAACATTCGTAAGGGGCTAAGTGCCAAAAGGTAAGTTTCGAGATAATGACGAAAACAGTATATTGCGAGAAACAAATGAACAAGGAATTATCCAAATGCGTTTACATATTTTTTTACAATAGGAAAGTAGTAAATATGAGCAATCGAACAGTAATTAATACAAAACACCTATGAACACCAATATACATATTTTCAATGTACTATAATGCGTTGATGTTACTCCAACCATCTAATTGTGCTTATGTATGGCGTGCATGAATATAACTAGGAGATAGCACTTTAGGTATGTCTTCGACGTAATGTTTTGGCACCTTTCTATGTACCTAACTCATTTTTGTCGAAAATGGTACTTAGCCCCTTTTGAATGTTAAGTCTTCAATTACTACCCGTGCTTGTGCAATTTTTGCCGCGTTCTGATGTACCGGTTACCAAGCCAAGTAGTTCTTCCGGTTTTTACAGTTTTTGGCAATTCTTGGTGAGATGGAATATGAGAGAGATTTTAGTCAGCGCTTAACATCGAGGTCTTCAGCGCTGGTGGGGGTGATATAAAGTGAGTATGGAGGAGCACCCAGAATGAAGGGACGGGGGAAACGGGAGATCCCCGAGAAAACCCGGCAACCAACGGCATCGTCCGGCACGATTCCCACATGCGAAAATCCGGGGACCGACCCCGCCGGGAGTCGAACACGGATCGCCGTGGTGGGAGGCGAATGGTCTGACTAATCGGCCACCGCGGCGGCCCCTTGGTGAGATGGTGTTTGACGTTGGAAAAAGTTATCCCCACGTTAGAATTCAGAAAAGTCCAGTCATATCTTTCTTCTTAGCACGTAGCTACTTGCTGTAGACTCTCCCAGTAGATCACCTAAAATTATATACATTTTTATTTTGGGTGTTGTGTAAATTAGCATATACAAAAATTTGGTCATAACCAAAAATCTGTATTTAAATTAGCACAACCAATATTTTGCCTTAACAATGCTTTATCATGTTGTAACTGACGATGTGGGTATCCCTTATATATTTTCTTCAGTCTTAATTTTTTTAAAAATAATTTTATAGTAAGTATGTTAAAAAGAAACTTTCTATTGTACGTATACCTACAAAGGATACTCCGTGAAAATAAAAATACTCGCTATTTGTTTTAATAGTTTAAATATTAACGTCATTTAAGCAAACCAATCAAATTCAATTGTTGTCAAATTTCTCTATTTTTTAATTTCCTCAACTTTTCAATGGTAATTTTTTTTGGTCACCTGATTAAGAAAGTGTTTCTTTTTGCTAAATATTCTTAAATTATTTTTGAGCTATTGGGGAAAGGAGGCTCTAGCCCTTTTCTCTCTGGCCTTGTTAACGAGCATTGGTTAACAATCTTTAGTGACCACGTTGGTACTGGATTTTCTTTCATTTCTTTGTTATAATCAGCCTGGGAGCTGCCGTTAGAGACGATTTCTATTTTTCAGTGTTGCACTTCTGGGGCTCCGAGGTGGGTTGGTAAGGCTTGAGGGAAGGGGGATTTTTCCTCTACACAATACAGCTGCTCATTCAGTCTTTCTTTGGACATATTTGTTGTCGTTTGGTCATTTTATGTACGTCGATCAATAATTTCCATGTATAATATAGCGTAAACAATTATAACCCACGACAGGCCAAGGTCATCATTGGCGATCCGGGCTCAATTCCGGAAGGGTTCGGCCCGGATTTTCGCATGCGTGAATCGTGCAAAACGATACCGTTGGTTGATGGGTTTTCTTGAAGTTATCCCCCTTACTCATTCATTCCGGCGCTGCCCCACGCAAATCTCTACTTATAATCAGCGCTGAAAATACTCTGACCAAAAATCTCTTCACTGGAGGCAATAGAACATTCCATCCCGGTTTTCCCCCCGGTTTTCGCGTGCGATGTAGTTGTCTCTCGTACTAGAACAACATCTAGCGGATACATTTTTATTCCACACGCGCATCAGATGTGCTTCGCCCGACCGCATCCCCTCAAGTTCCACGCTCGCCCGAGGTAACTCGCGAGAAGCGGGTTAGCATAAAGTAGCAATGCGCACGTGGCGTAAATGGATATATTCCTACTTTGGCTTAATGCCGCGGAGTTCTGCCTGCGAAATTACAGAGTCGCGGCGTGTGAAATTTCTACCTTAACCTGGAGCATTGGTCCATACTTGCTCAGACCTCGCGGGCTGGAAGGAGCGCCGGGGGGAAAAAATTCCCCGCTACAAAGCACTTTCCCCTCGCGTGCTCCGCTTCAAAGGCAACCCAATTTTCAAGGTTGGCTGCTCTGACTGGCATCGTGTGCCGACGGACCTGCGCACTGCAGCTCGATAGGCGAACCACTGAGCTTCACGCATCTGAAAATACATTATTTTCCCTCGTGAGAACTCACTGTCTTAAATGAATATGTTATCTACTGTTATGGAACTTGCACAAAATCAAATTTTGCCTCTATTTTGTTTCAAACTTATCGAATTCACTGTCTTGAATGCTATGTGACGCCATGTTGACAATATAACCGCAGCCATTTTGTCTTTCAATTTATTAAATGTCTAGAATTACGTCTTGAACCAAAATTTTTAAGAATAGAGAAGAGTTTTTTTGGGCATTGTATAAATTCAAATAACACATTAGCTGTGTTCAGTTAGTGCATTGAACAGCATTGATTTACAATATTATGAACAAACGTAATAAGCCATTTTGAATTAGTTTAACTAAATATTTTTGTGTCGTGCAGTATTAGTAGACAATATTGTAAAATAGCAGCATTATTTATTATGTCCATAATTTATTTACAAATTATACAATACATTTTCAAGTGATCCCTTCAGTTTCAATGAATCAAATTTCTTGAATCGTTGTGCTATTTGATAAATTGAATTAAATATGTGACTGTGAAAATACCTTTACAGCTTTAAGGGGCTTATGTGGGAGATTTTACTCGTGTACTAACTGTCTTATGCGCAATGTGAATTGTTGTTTTGGTATGCTTGAACACCAGTTTTCCTTTGATATACGAGATTCGTAAACGATAAATGTTCGTACGGTCTTGAGTGTGGAAACTTCGAGATTCGTCTAGTGCTTATCAATACAGTATTATAAAGTATTCGCATAACTTATAATAAACAAACAATCGAATAGTACTCAAACATGAAGTTAATTATAAACACTAAATCGAGATTTTATTTTGAAATGCTATCATCTATGTAACTACTAATTGCATTACAGCATCCAAATTTTGATGTTCATTTAAAAATATCAGACTTGGAATAGGCCTTATACAATATAGGCCCTATCATATTATACTAATACCACATAAACTCTACAACATTGACATATTTCAACTAAATACACTTTTTTTTAAATTTGTACAACAGATAAATAAACTCTTTTAACGGGATGTTCTCTGCGTCGCGAAAATAGTCACACGAAAAAAACCACTGGCTTATGCAAAATAGTTAGACTGGCAGCTTCGTGTACGAACGATACCGTTTACAGTATACGGATAATCGTATACGAATTTGACCAGTCCGAAAGTCTTCTTATACGAATGTTTCAATGAATTTTCAAGCGTAGTCTCCCTGGTATCCCTTGTCCCAACCACGGCCGGATTGTGAAAATCATGTTTTGTATGGGAGAGCAAGAGGAGGGATTTATATGTTAAAATATAATCGATGGCGTTCAGAAATATTTTACATCGCTTTCTAACAAAAACGGAGAACGTTCAGGAATAAAAATGCGGAGAAAATAATAGAGGTTTCAGAGTGATTTTGTGCAATAAAAATACTGCTCAGATTTCGGGCCAAAGTGTGCGGCGATATAAACTTCAGCCATCCACTGCTGAAGCTAGCCGGAACGTGATTTTGCAGTAATTGATGCAGCTGTAAACAGATTAAGCCAATGGAGTAATTTTTTAAATAAATAGCTCTCGTGATATCAATCACCCATAATTACGTGCATTATGTATCTTTAATATTCGGAGTTTGAAACATTTGTTAATAAATGTTTTACGAAACTTGTCTCACATACGAAGTATAAGCCGGTGCAAAGAAATAGCTGTTTTCCTTTGCCCTGTGATATCATAAATGTCGTTAGTACCACATTTCTTAAGAATGCGTGTAAATATACGCTGAAAGCATTAATTGATTTCTACGCTATTTTCGAAGTGAATATGGTTAAAATACTCAATGACAATCCTAGATAGTGGTATTTACCAACTTTATGAGTAAATATTTATCCAAAATTACTAATTCGTTACGCGTGATCTCCTGCGCCGCAGTTAAATGCACGAGGTTCCGGCGTCAGAGATTGTGCATCAGAAGTTCGTAACACTGGAAACAATTTTGTTTAAAACGTTGGCTAAAACTATTGTCTAGGATTGCTATTGTTTAATTTTCGTAAATTGGCTTCAAGAAACCTACAGTTATTGATTAATGCTTTTAACGTCGAATTATGTACCACGCCTTCTTAATGTCTTGTTTCGCCAAATTTACGGTACTATATTTATTAACAAATATTACGCATCTTGAGACTGAACCGTTACTACTAAAGATTTTATACAGGATGTTGTCGAAATACATATCAATGTATTGGGGAAACAGTCCTCTTAGCTAGAGGGACAAAATATGTTATAACTTATGGACATACTGTAGATCCGAAAATACGCCGTTTCTGCATCACAGTAAGCAATACATGATGCACGATTCATAGCGCGAGCTGCTGTTTCCACAGTTATAGGCCTACATGCTGTTTATGGGTTAGTGGCAACGGAGTAGTGTACAATGTACAGTACTGCAGTAACGATGTTCCACAGCAACGTGATCCAGTACGTGCTATGAACAGTAAAACATGTATCGTGAACTGTAGCGCAGAAACCGTGCGTTTTCTGACCTATGTACATATAACTATTTTTGTTCCTCTAGATATGAGATTGTTTTCCTAAACGACTGACGTTCACTTTAACAACGCCCTGTATTGCGTAAGTAATTTTGATTAATTAGTGTAATTTATCTCGCGATTACTTCAGACGTAATTTATTCCGCTGCACTTTCCTGGAGATGTTTAACTTAGCAATTTATATTTTAGATAATTTACTTTAATAAGAGAATACATTTTCATTTCGCAAGAATATATCACAAATTTCTTTTTCCTAAAAAATTTCTCCTTTACTTTTAGCAAAAGGCACATTTTTATCACACTTATGCAAAGAGGCACGCCTGCAGCCCAAGCTGTTAGCGAAAATGAGAATTTGCGAAATCTCTCTTCGTACCATTCTTAGTGCGGAAGGCCGTCGTGTCTCCCATTTTATTCTTTCCTTGCCTCCTTCTTCGTCTGGGATAAAATAAGAGCCATCGTAAGAAAATACACTTGCAAGAGTAGATTCAATATTTTCTCCGGTCACGTAACTGCAAAACGTAGGCTACATATGTATGCAAAGGAAAGGAAAAAAAAGGGTAATTTTTTACGTGATGTGAATTAATAAGACGACTATTGGTTGTTATCGGCTCCCTTGTGAGTTGAGAATGACTGCAGAGGGTAAGGTGGTTGGTCCATGGATGTTTCTGCAGAAAAAGAAAGGATTTTGCAAAAGAAGGATACGAAGTTGGCGTGAAGTAGGTCATCTCGATGCAAAAGGGGCGCTGAACGAAAGAAGAGATATTCGCAAAAGTCCAAATGAGTCAAATCGAGTGGAAACGCAATATAATTTTCCAGTTTGTCCTCACGATGTTAGTAGTAATAGCACAAGATTTATTAACACTTCGCAAAGAGCTGTATTTAAGATGGTACACCCGCCATCTAGAATTAATTAAATTTTTATTATAACTTCTATTTCGCGGCAGTTGTAAGTACGTTATGCTATGGTAGGGTGATGGGAACAGATTCCAGTTACCGAAACGTCGTAACACTGTCTGGAAAACTACTGTGTTTTGTTTCGTCTTTTCGTTGTGTCGTTTTGTCTTTTCTGTACATGTCTGATATCTGTTGCGTTTTGTCTCGTCTCTTTGTTGTGTCTTTTTGTTATTTTTCTGTTCGTGTCTGATATCTACTGTGTTTTTTGTTTCGTCTCATCGTTGTGTCACATGTTACTTGGTTTTTTAATTTATTTGTTATTATTTTTATTTTTTTAATATCTATGTGTTCCTTGTTTTTATTTGACCCGATTCCATTTTGGAATTTCATGTTGTGTACGTATCTTGCTGACCAAAACATACTCTGCTTATTTTATGGTTTTGCTTTTATTTGTTTAGTTTTCTTTGAGAGTCATTCAATTTACAATGGAGTACGTCCAAGAAACTGAATCCAGTCATGCACTCCCATTGCACAGTTCTTTCAAAGATCATATTCAAGATGTAATTTTACTTCAACTACTTTATGCAAGATATTTGTGAATTCTCCACGACTAAGTTATTACCAAAGTTCGACAATAATTACCTCACGACAAAGTTGTTTTGAAAGATATATGTTTCCTCCTCTTGCCCCTAACAATGTATTCAAATATTGTTTTCGAGGATGTTCCTCGCCCTCGCCAACCCTCCAAAACATCTAATCACGTTCTCATTCAGGACGGCGTACTATTGGGTTCTGAATTCAGATTACGTCTCTTGCGCGGTAAAAAGTGACAGTTTGGGAGAATGAGTAAGGGTCTTCCGGCAAGAGTACACAGCTCGGCGATTGCTTGGCTTGTTGTAATCCCGGTCTTTTGTCGCGCGACTTCAGTTTAATAACGGTCCCCCGCCGAAATACGCGTGGAGGAACTAAAACAATGTAGCAGGGTGTGGTGTTGTGTTTGCACCAGAACCTCTGTGTTTGATGAACTTGTGAAGCTACTGAAAACAATGTACACAAGATTTCGAATTCCGTTCGTGCAAAGTGACATGAATAATAGGCATACACTTATTTGTATTATTGGCAGACGCCATTGCAGTGCTATGCTGTCTCGAAAAAACCAATATTGAATCAAGAATAACAATACAAGAAAACCAAGCCGAATTGGCTGTAGTAAAAAAAATAATTGTACCGAATCACAGAGAATACAAAACGAAAATTAAAGTGTCTTTTGTTTTCTTTGTCTTTTTGTTTTGCTATTTTTGTTTCAAACTTTTAGTTTAATTCCTATAGCGTTGTGAGTCTCACGAAGATAACAAATAAGTAAATTGTGGATAGCAATACATCTAAGTTTGACAGACACTAAGCCATGCCGAATATAATTCAATATGTACAGGGTGGCCATAAAGAATTTGTATGGTTACAGAAATTCATTACACAAAAACCATTGCAGTTGAGATATTCCCATGTCGAAGTTTGTAAAATCAATTAAGTAAAACTTTACATAATGACCTTTCTTTTTCCGCACATCTCTAACTGCAATGGTTTTTGTTTAATGCATTTTTGTAACCATGCAGGTACTTTATGGACATCCTGTACACCCCTAGCCTTACTCGCGCCAAGGCTCTTAAGTAGGCAGCACCCTTAAGAAACTTAAAGTACGGCAACATACAACTTAGGTATCGATGTACAGTAAGTGACTTAGCAGTACTTAATTAAGGTTTTTAGTAACATATATATAATTTTTAATTCAATTACAATTAAAACCACCGACATTTAATAACTCAACTATGCAGAAACAACAAGCATTTATTGTACGAGTGCGATAATTTTTCTGCAAACACATTCCTGCTTTAACATTAATGAATTTTTAGATATGTAGAGGTTTTGTGTCTGGCTACGTTTAGTAAATTTTTTTTTACAGAAGTGTTTAATTTAATTACTTAAGATATAGAGCCGTATTCGAAAGTTCACATGCAATACCGAAATAATTTTGGTAATAATAATAACAACGCGATATATAAATTTTTTTTCCGATTACTGCTGGGGATTCTCAGGAAACCGACACACGAATACATTTCTACTGAAACGAGGGCAATTTATTGCTTTAATGAAATTCTACGAAATAAAAGCGGGCGTGCTTTCTTGGAAAGTCATTCTTGTGCAGTTCCCAGCAATAGTAATTATGAGGTATATTGGAAAAACAGTACCGACCAATTACTCGTTCGGACGGCATTATGATGTAAACGCGTAATGAAAAATTTTCCAGGACTTGCATCAATTTGATGAAGGTAACGGCTATAGTTTTTAATTACAGAAACTATACACTAGAGTGAAATAAATGTTTTATTTGGGGAGTGTGGTTACAGTTTAATTTTTTTTAGGAGGGACAAGCCGCCATGTGTAGCCGGAAAATATACAAATAAAATCTACAGGCTAAATATTAACAAAGATGTGAAAGGACACGGCGGCTTATTATATAAGGACGAACTTCGCTGTTTGTAAGCTGCCCGGAGCTTTAGGGCAGCTTCTTTACGCTGACTGGCGGTAAGCGTATTCATCACGTTGCTGGCCAGTGAAGCATTTTACTGGCGTGTATGACTGAATTTTCCGTCCTACCGGCTGTTTCACTTCCGTATTCCTAAATATTCTGTGTCAAAGCTGTTGCTCAGGTCTAGTTTACACCGATTATAACATTGCTAATAACATGTGTTTTCAACAAATTTATTAACAATGTTGTAAAAATGATTGAAAATTATTGACATCATTTGAACATCGTTGCCAACATTACGTTATTAACTCTGTTGATGATTATAAAAAATGTTACTAACATTTTGTTGAAAACATTTGCTAGGAACAACAGTTATGAATGTTAGTAGAAACATGTTAATAACTTTGTCACCAACGCTGTTGATAACATTATTTTCCCGGCCCTTTCTAATGCGGTCTAGATCAAAGGTTGTTGATCACAAATGTTACTAGTAATGTTATCAACAATGTCGTAGACATTTTATTAATTAACATTGTTATTAACTTCCGTTCACCATTCTTTCAACTTTGTTAGTAACATTTGTGTTTTCAGTAATTGTAATGACACAATTGCTATCAACATTGCAATAAAATAGTGTACCATAGCTTAGAATATGTTGGATAAAATTTTGTAACTAACATTTTGTTATTTACATAGTTACTTATATTTTTTCCGGTGTAAATTGGGCTTTACACTCAGGAAGAACAAATCTTGATTCCTTGCTCTGGTCTTCCTGATCTCGGCTGTCCATGGTATCCCAAAACCGTCCAAGGTGAATGTTTGGATGAATCTTAACACAGGTCATGGCCAATTCCTCCAAGAATTATTGTCCTCGGGGTAAAGTTTTATGAAACTGTCTTTTATGTATTCCGCTGTCGACGAGACGTACAGCGCAATTTTTAAAATATGTGCGCCTTTCTACATGGCTTCAGAGTTGTTTGAAAATGGAATTCCTTTACAAACTGGATGATTTTTTATTTTATATTAAACGAAAAATACATAACACTAATTTCACACATGTAACTTTTGGTCTAGAGTTCTTCAAAGAGTATTAACAAGAAAATGGTATATTATCTCAGAACGTGAATTATGTCACTCTGTCTACCAATGCGTAACTTTCTTTGTCCATTTGCAGATGAAAAACTTTATTAAATGTTAAGTCTTAGCAACTTTATCTGTACATATAAAATTTGACGTCTGTCTGTTTGTAACTTGTGCGTGCCATTCATCCGTTTGTGATGAGAATTTGGTGGTAGTTGTACGTGTGGCCGCGAAAGTTTGTGACAGAAAAAGACTTATACAGTGTGTCCCGAAACAGCCCCATAATAAGCGCACCGCGAAAATCCTGGCCTAAATTGAGGACGAAAATATAAGTGGCAAAATGTTGCAACACTGCACGCAGAAGGTCCCCTCGTGCGATTCACGTCCAGATATTATTTCTTGTATGTGACGTCAAGTAAATGTAGACTCATGTTTGAACTGCTCGGGATTTTAACCTGTACTCATAATATGCAGGTCAGAACAGTACAAGTTAGTTAAGAGATATTTGCAGCGCAAAAGAGGGAACTACCTATAGTGCTATATTGCCACCTTGTGCCTGTTAAATGTCATCGTAGAACGTTTCGCCTCCAATTTAGCCCAATATTCTCGTGGTGTTTTTTTTTTTCTGGATAACCTGTATATAGGGAAATAATTGGGAGGGGAAAACGGGGCATGGAAAACGGAGCATGGGGCAGAAAAGGGTATTAAAAAATTGAGTGAAAACATTTTCTTTTCAAAAGATTTTTAAAATGGTCATTAATGACCCTTAACATAATTCTGAACCCTTTAGAGTCTTCAAAAATGGTTTGTTGTAGAAAATTTGTTTAGAAAATAAAAAATTAAATTTTTTTTTCATTTAATATAATCAGTATTAATAATATTACAAATTTGAAATTTGAAGCACCGATAAAGTGTGTATAAACAAATTTTAATGTTTTTTTTATTTTTAAATTGAATCTTTTATTTTTATATTTTGGAAAATACAGTTTTAAAAACTATATTTAAATTAGAAACACAAATTTTACTAATTACTTAAACTAATTTGTAGTACATGACTGAACTTTGGCACGACTTAGAGAGGCTGTGCTTCATAATCTGTGAAAAAATGATGGGGCTCGCTCATTTTTTCTAATATTTATATTTTTTATTTTTAGTATTGCGAAATTTATGTATTAGTGTAGGTATAAATTTATGTGTTTCTGAATATATTATTGCATAAATAAAAAAAAAACACTCGATCTAAGTCGCGGGCAACAACTAGTTATCTATAAGTTTTAATGACGGTTATACTATAAACATCTCGGTATTTCAATTGTTCTGTATCAATTTCTGAGCACATGTAAAGGGAGAAACTATTGAACAGACAACTAAAGTCAGAAATAAATAAAACTTTAACGAAGTTTAACTGTTGTACATTCGTGAGTTATTTCAATTTGTCGTTTTATGTCCTATTTTGCCTATTTTTTTTTTAAAGGCATGTCCATTCTTGATCATAATACAAGGTACTTGTAGATACTGGTCTGAAATTAATTTTTTGTTACTAAAAAAATTTAAAAAGGCCTTAGAGTTCTTGCATAACTCCAAATTTTAGGTTTCCAAGAATGGATTTTGAAGGCAAAGAATAAATCGTAAAGGTAGGTTGTCCTCATTAATTTTTACCACAGAATATCCTTAATCTAGCCAATAAACCAAATCAAATTTTATAAACATGTTTAACATGATGATTTACGTCATTTGTAACATTGTTTCTGCCAACTGATATTACGAAATACCAAATAAATCATATAAACGGTTTACACGTGCTGTCTTGTAGTTGAAATCATAGCCGTGATCTTCTGTTAAAGAATTTCATCGTGTATTTTACATTAACATACAATTAACTATATAACCTCATAAGTCTTTGTTAGAGAATTTCAGTTCCAAAATAGATGAGGGATATTTCATTTCGTGAAGTATTTTCTTTAAAGACTTTTATTAACATTTATTTAGCAAATTAAACATTGCATTCATTCTTTAAACTTTTAGCACTGAAATCTAAAAGAGCCGTTTTTTGTCCCATAATAACTGGCAAACTAAAATTTCTTTGTTATGATTTCCGTATCAAATAGAAGCTTCTCCAATTTTGTTCCATGTATAAAATAAATGTCATTTAAATTGCCTGATTGGAAAAACGTATGACGTCTGACTGGATGTTTAATTAATTTTTGTTTTTATACGTCACATGACATTTTTAATGGTCTTGTGATTAGATCCGTAAATGAATCCCAGTCTTGCGAAGATTCGTGTAATTTGCGGTGAAATGTTTTGAGACTGGAGTGGTCCTTGCGGTAACTTTAATAACGGCCATTCACACACATCAATAGCACACGAGTTACAGAAATATATGTTAAGACTAGGGAGAAGTAACTTGTAATAAAATGTCTGCGCTCATCATTAGATACTCATTAATTGTAGAAGATTAAACGAGATATTCGACTTTTTTGTATTCTTTCAGGCAGCGCCGACAGTAATTATGACTTTTTAATTACGGTCTTCCCTCTCCAGCATGTCGTTGCTGGTTGCTTCTGTATACGCGAAAGGAGGAATTTGCTTAGCAGACTGCGAAGGAACGGGGTTGATATTAATTTCTGTTTCACTATATAAAACCCCGAGGAAATTAAAAGAGATACCTTTACTTTTTCAGTTTTGTTCAGAACTTTTACGTTGATACCTTCCTATTTCAGTTTTTTTTAATATTAAACATTTTTCGTTATTCAGATGGTACTTGAATGTTATTATACTTAAATAGTTTTTTTGATAAACTTTAGGTTCTTAAATATAATTTGTATAATTAAGTTTCAAGTCTTTTATTTAATTGCGATATTCAAATAAGCATTAGGAATAATCACGTATAAATTATATCGTGTTTGTTCTTAATTAAGCGAATCATATTTTATACAAACTATTTAAATAATTTTAAAAGAGTAGGCCTATTTAGTTTTGTAGTTTCTATCATAAACTTTAAAACTATACAATATTAAATTTCGCCTTCAACATGGATGAAATATTTTTTTTCGCGTTACCTGAAAGTCTATTGTAAGTATGTGTAAGTTGTTATTTAATTCACATATTAAAAAAATTGCTGCAATGTTTCTAATGTGTACTTTCATCTTATTATTTTATCATGTTTGGCATTCAGTTATGTTTTGTGTCGTCAGTTGTACAGCTATTTGCAGCAAGTTAATGTTTTATTAGTTTGTTGCTACAGTAACTGCTATCCAAAGTACAGCTGAAGAACAGGTATTAACAAACATGTCCAAATGTTTTTTTATTGAATATGAAATGTACCGTACTGTGTAAGAAACGTTCCATTGCCTGTAACGGAAGTGTTCCGTGAATTTACAGAGGTATTTATTTTCCTTACATGCAAGGTGTTACATATCAGTTTTGTTTCCGGTGAAATTGTCGTATGTTACATAAAATGCACTGTATTTGTTTAAAAAAAAAACCTTGTTGCAAGCCCAGAAATGTTGTGTTTAAATATGAACCTTTGCGAAGTAACTTTGTGAAAATAAAAATGCTTGTTAAAAGTGTAAGGTAGTAGCAAATGAAAATAACATTACAACTGAAATAGTTCGGTATTAGCTTAATAATTGTGGTACAGTTTGATTTAGATCTCCTGTAAAATAATCTTTATGGCCATGCCATTTAGTTTCAACTGTTGTTACGATAATTATTATTTAAGCTTAGATGAGAGTAGATAAAAAAAAATCTGTTTGCAGTTTTCTTTAAAATGGGTTTTGCCGTGATAGATAATTTCTTCAAAGCAAGAAATTATACGGTTTCGACAAAAAGTCAACTAACCAGAATTTTGTTAATTACATAAGGTACCTCTACCGAATATGGCCAGCTTAAGGTTCAACAATCATGTGTGCCTAAGTCATTAATTATATAACTAATATAACACATGCATGATGTAAGACAGATATTTATGGATGGTGTATGTTCATACTGGAGACCAGTGTGTATCGATCCCACATCGATCTCGGCATTACCACACAATGGCGAATAGTGGGCCATATAGAGAACTGGGCCATTTTCAGTACAGGTACCTTAATCAGCTAAAACCATAGTATTTACTGCCTTGAAAATCTCAGCCAACATATGGAGAAGACTATTCAAAACAAAACTGCCGGACAGAACTTTGATATCTGCTCTTGTGTAGACGTAAAAAATTAACGACCCTAAAAATATTAAAGAGAAACTAGTGAGTATGGCTTTGAGACAAAAGAAAAAAATATAAAAAAATTATTCGTTCTAAAAAGAGAAACCCGTAAAGCCAAAAATATTTATTTTGTGAGTTTTTCTTGTAAGTAAAGCAAAATGTATTTAATGCAAGCTTAAAAGTTTCAAAGAAATAATTTTGCTGGCTTTAAAGAAACAAGTGTTTGTTGTTTGCATTTCTTAAACGCCTAGTTGTCGCTGCTTTTCACAAACTGCGGCGCCATTAAACTTCAGGCTGGCTAAATAAACTAATTGAAAATGTCAGCTTTCGCTAAATGAGTACTTGAAATGTAGGTATCCTTGAAAACAATTTTTTTTTCTTTGTAAGTAAAAAATTTGACGGGGTGACGTATTTCTGGGACACAACCACTGACGCCGAAATTTCGGTCATTGAATTTCGGCGCAAGAAATTTCGCTAAACGAAAACGCTAAACGAATTCGTTAGCTCATAACGTTAGCAACATTTGTTGTCAAGGCTTGGAATTTATTCTTGTTTTTCTATATCGAATTAAAAAAACTTGGTGTTTCAACTGACGTATTTAGCGCTAATGAAAGGCGATGTACCGCTGCTAACTCAAATTGCTCTGTTTTGAGGCATAAACTTTATTTTACTTTCAATACTAAGCTTCTGGTAAGAAACGTACGGAGTAGAATATGAATTACTTTGAACGGTTTCAGATGCAGTAACAGAATTTGCATACAATTTCTTGTGAAATTCTACCCTGTTCTAGCAAAGTTGAGTTTTCAGAAATTTGTCCGGAAATAGAATCGTGGTGAAAAATATATAATTTATAAATAGCTACACTACTCCTCTTTAGTATCTCAAACCCTCTTAGTGACAACGTTTTATTTTTATGGAAACTAGCTGTAACGGCATGTCAGAAGTCAAAATTTGCATCTAACGGGAGCATATATTCAACGTAAACCAACTAACTTACTGAAACCAAATAATTAACACTGAAATTAGATGTCATCAGCTACGTGATAAA
The DNA here is from genome assembly GCA_003012365.1 of Medauroidea extradentata. NCBI lineage: Eukaryota > Metazoa > Arthropoda > Insecta > Phasmatodea > Phasmatidae > Medauroidea > Medauroidea extradentata. The sequence continues at coordinate 6,221 of PNEQ01130570.1, read as the reverse complement.
AATAGGTAAAATAAAAAAAAAATATTAAAAGTGAAAGCTTCCATATCGAAAATTAATAACATTTTGGTGCACTAAAAAACGAAAACCATTCTGTGTCGATAAAATATTTAGTTTTTAACAAATAGTGGCAATCCACGCGATTACAACTATGGCAAGTTTGCAGATATGCTAACTGTTGACTGGTGGTGTACGTCTGCGGTTCAAGTGCACATCCGCTTCTACGATACGACGAGCTGCCATAGTGAGGTTTCGAGTTGCGTGATAAGAGCTGACAGTAGCGTGTCCCTGTAATTTCAACGCCCATGGGTAGGACCACGATTTTGTCGCGAAAAGATTTTTGCCTCACTTTGTTTCAGTGACTCACGTGCACATCGGCAGTTCTGTTCCAAGGTTACTGGCAGCATGTCTTTGTACAGACACGATTCTCATTTGACTGCACCAATCAGAATAAGATTATTGTATGTACGTCTATAATTTGCCAAGACAAGTGAGGGTAAAATCATCCAACCACAGACGATGTAGCAGAGCTGCAGGTGTGCACATGACGCATCGAAACCAAATGTTGCATAAATCTTTTCGCCATAAAATCGTGGCTCTACCCATGGGTGACAGAATAGAACATTTGGGAGCAGCTTATTGCGTACCGACTAGACGCACTCTGTCGCGTGCCTGGAGTGTTAGCGAGGCATGTATTTGTCACACAATTTTATTGAGAAACAGTGTGGGAAACACAACGGCAGATTTTAGCAGCTCGGGAACAGTTGGCGGAAATAAAAGTACGCTGCTACGAAGCAAGCAAGCGAGTAGCGAGCTCGGCCGAGGTACAACCATATAGTTCTCGTGCGACGGCGCGCGCGAAGTGTCCACAATTTACAGCTCGCGTTGCCTGAACTCTGGACCTGCGCGGTTGGAGGAACACGTGCAGTAAATATGATCGGTATGAAGCAGGGTATAAAGTTCTCCGAGGAGGAAGGAGAGGGAGGCAGAGCCTGGGACGTGAATGGTCGCATGATTGAGACAGGTGGGCCCCGACGGTGCACGTCTTACGACTGCGCCGCGTACGTGAATAAAACATGTCTGACCCTGGCCTATGTGCACGACGACCCGACCAGCGTGGCTGGAGAGCGTCAGAAGGGCAGAGGAGAGAAACAACCGTGGTCGTTCTCAGAGAGGATCTAGGCTCGAGTTCCCCAGATCCTGCCGAGCGTCGTTGTCAGATCCTCGAGAACATCCACACAACTTATAGCATTTGACTGTACGTTTCTCCGCCTCCAGATCCAGTGAGGTAACTAGGATGACTCTTCTAAGGAAAAGGGGGCGGAATAACGTCTTTCAACGTTGAAAACTGATAACTAGTGATGATGGTATATCGCGAAAATGTTTTGTGCCAACATACTCTTGAAAATACTGCAGTTTCTCACAACATGTATGATTGGGTGATTCATGTCTTACACTCGATAGCTGTCTGCAGACCAATAACAGGCATCGAATATTAAAAGAGCGAAATTCTTATTGACTCAGTCAGATAGGGCAACAGCTCCAGGTACATGCGAAAGTCAGTAATCTTATTGTAGGCTGAACATACTGTTACAAGTTTGAGCAAAAACTTAAATGAGGGCAATTCCCGTGAGTTCTTTTGGGATAGAGTTCTTATAATTAGAAATAAAATAATTAAATTAAGTGCTGGATTTAATAGCTCAAAAAGCTTAGAAATACACAAAACAGCAATCAATTATAACTCTTACAACACAATTAGTTATGCACACAGTTAGTACTGCGCCACAGAAACGTTAATTTACTTTGACAATTACAGCACAAGAATATTTACCATTAATCAAAGACTACAAATCACAATAAAAGTTCAGTCATATATCCAATCAACAATCTTCCAAATAGTGACAATGTACAACCTTAACAGTCCGGCTCACCTTGCACTGTGCAGTACCCAGAGCGCACTACTGTCTTCACTCTTAAGGTCTTCGGTTCGACTCCCGTCGCGCACCTCCTTCTTTACCTGTCGACCCGCAGCAGAAGCCCTCTTGTCTCACCCAGTACTGCTCCATAGGTATAGGCCTGTAGCCTCGCAGTAGACTCCGACATCACCAAAACGTCTTTCTGACATCACCAAGATGTCCTCACCAGCCTCTTTGCACAAGCTTAGCCCCTCCTCCGAGCAGGACCAAAAGTGAACTCTCGAAGCACTCCTTCTCTTGAATCACCAGGTAGACAGTCTCCTCAAGTAGCCAGTTACTGCCCTCCTAGACACAACACCGTCAGTGTTGTTCTCCACAGCTCATCATCTCTGTAGCACTCCAACACAACACCGCAAGTGTTGTTCGTCCTTCCTGCAGCCTGCTGGCGTCACACAGCCTCGACGTCGCCGACCACCGCCACCGTGTGGCCATCCACGAGACGCCGCACCTCGTCAGCTCAGTCGCGCCGACACACAACACCTTGTCAGTTCCGCTGATGTTACATCAACCTCGACGCCATCATGATACCGCCCCAAAGGCGCTGGGTCCTCGTCATCTCTGCGCCGCCGTCAGTGTCTCCTCTTGGCCCATCACTTCATACTCGCTGACTACAAACTCATACTTATCCTCTTCAGACTTCAGACTCTCCACGACTCAGTAAGACTCCAGACTTCCAGACTGACTGCACAGTACAAGACTGACTCATATTGCGCAGTTCCGAGGCTTTTATACGGCCCCTTTAGTGACGTCAACGCTGATGTAACAATTTGACCTGAAGTCTAAAAATAGACATTACCGCATCGCATCTGTTGGTAGTCACGTATACGCATTGGCGTCATCGGGGAATCCCAATGACGTTTCTCGGGAGCTGCGACATAGTTGCGAAAACCCATGACATCACTGGTCGACTCAGACTGTCCGCCTAGGATGATGTAACATGCCTGCTGCCAGGCCAATATGCAACAGTACATTGAAATCTAGCAAGGAGTCATGTTTTCCCGCGATAAACCATCATCTCTATTGATAACCAGAGTAAGGTTATTCTACTAGAGGCTAGAAAGAAAATGTGTTTTCTTATGAGAGAGTTTGGCACAGGGAACATTTCTCCCGCTAGTTCCGCTGCCATCGCTAAACAACCAGAAAAATACGGAACTGTAGGAAATTTAAATTTAAATAGACTTGGAAACGACAGAAGTAATTTAACTTAATTTTAAAGTGAATATAAATGTACTTCATGATTTAAATTATCAACTTTACGTAACTTAAAATTAAGGAATGCTCTGTGATTAGTCACTTTGTACCCATTACCGATACCAGCGCTAAAGCGGCAGAAGATTTCCCTGTGCCAAACTTTTAACATTGATCTTTCTAACCTGTGGTGGAATTAACCTTAACTAGAGTCATTAATTTTTGGTGAAGCCATTTTTGTAACAGTTTGTTTCAGTGTCTTACATGAACATCTGCACCTCCGTGGATGTTGGCAGCGTGTCCTCATGTAGAGGCGTCTCTTATTTGTCTGTGCCAGTGACAATGTTATCGAGACTCCACAAGTTATTGATAGGGCCCGGTAGATTTCGCGAAAAGATTTTTGCCCCACTTTGTTTTAGTGTCTTACGTGCACACCTGCAACTCAACTTCATGATTATTGGCAGAGTGTTTTTGTGCAGAGTTATTATTCATTTGACTGTGTCAGTCAATACACGGATAACTGTGATACAACACGTCTGTGATTTGCGGGTTTAACATCCACACGCTGTATGTTACGGCATCCAATCGCTGACCGTAAAGCAGATATGCAGGTGCGCACGTAAGGCACTGAAACAAAGTGGTGCAAAAATCTTTCCGCGAAAACTACCGGGCCCTAGTCATTGATATTTTTTCCAACAAAAAAAACTGGCTCTGCGCCGATCATAGTTTTAAATCAGAGGCGTGGGGAGTTATTCCCTCGAAAAGTTTCAATTTTAAGGTGCAAAATGCTGATTTTTGAGCAGTTTTCTTATCTAAACTTTGATTTTACCACTGTAATGATGTAAATGTTATTAAGTTTTTACTATTTCTTCGGGGTTACTTCTGGGAAGAAGGATGTAAATATTAAACCTTCCCTCACCCAAAAAAGTCCTGGCGACGCCCATACCAAATAAAACACAAACATTCCCTGTGTTCCACTAACTAGTTAACGACTTGGGAGACGTTGATATTTTTTGTTACATAATAAATTGCCGAATAAGTCGTTTAACGCGGGGATATCTTTAAAAAAGAAGTAGTTATTTTAAATTATTTCTTAACTGAGAATAATTTTTGCACGGGAAATATCAATGTTTATTATTAGGTATTTAAAGTTCAGTTCAGTAAATTACTTAAAAATTACTTAATTCAATAACACCGAAGAATTAAAATAAATATTATGTTCATTTGCTCAAAGAAAACTATCAAAAATATACAGGCGTAGAGACGTAGCTAGACACGTTGGCTAAAATGTGCTGTAATAATATCCAAGATGATCACAAAAGAACGCCCTAACTTTGAATGACTACGTTACAAACACCGAACAATCCATATTCTTGGTTGAACAATCAAATGAACAATGGAACAATTATGTTTACCACATCTTCATAAATAGATCAATGTGACCACCACGAGCAGCCGGAACCGTATCTATGTGATACGCGAACTCGTTATACATATTCTTGTCAGCATGTCCGGTGTAATGTTTTGGATGGCGTCCGTAATTCTCGTTTTGAGGTCAGCAATGGAAGCCGGAAATGGGGGACGAAACAAATGATCTTTAATGACACACACGGAAAAAATCTCACTGGATAATGTGTAGACTTCTGCGGGGACACTGCTGGAGCCCAGGCACCAGCTCTTCGCTACAAATCCATCGTTACGGCAAGATCTTCAGGTATCCGCGAACAGCAAGGGGCCAATGGAGTGGCGCACCATCCTGATGGAAGATGAAGTCATCCGCCCTCTCTTCTGACCGAGGAAACAACCACTGTGTTAGCATGACCAAATAAAAAACGTTATTGTTCCGTGGTTCATTTGACTGGTCAACCAAGGTTGTAGGCTGTTTGGTTTTGCATCTATAGACATCCGAATTAAGGATATTCTTTCTGATCACTCTGTATGTTGTCAAAACTATGAATTTTGTGAAATTGAAACCCTACGAGTGCACTGTGGCTAGGGAGCGCAGTACTAATATTGGAGCGTGTGGTGCTACATTCGGCAGGCAGCCTGCAGTGTAAAGGGAGGTTTTCCGTATGCATAGCAGGCACAAGGTGATGACGTAGGCATAACATGTTGTGGCTCGCACACACGAATTCACCCTTAACAGCAATAGCGACACTAACGCACTCTAGCAGACAACAATGTAAACTTTGGAACAAACATGGCGGCAACCATCCAGAAGCAAACGTGGCGGATGCTGACTTCAGCGCCACCTAGCAGCCAACGATGGAAACAAACATGACTCCCCAGCAGACGAAGACTAAGGAAAGTTTCGAGGGAAAATATTCCCTCCTGAGGGAAAAAAATTCCCACTCAACAAGTGACTACTGAAAACAAGATAGACGACGTGATGTGACATGACATGACTTAACACATGACACATGACATAACACATGACAAACATGAATTGATCCAAGATGGCGGACTGATCCAACATGGTGGCCTTGCCCTCATGCTCTTAGCCCTCAGCCAGTGTGCTCTTAGCCCTCAGCCAGTGCGCCAGCTAATACTATTTCCTACTATTAACTTTTTTTTTTAAACATAACTGTGCAACAGTTTTTCGACATCTACTCTCGTTTAAGATAAAAAAAAAATAATTACCATAAAAGCAATATAATCGATGGATTATGGTCTTAAGGGTGCCGTCTACTAGAATCGTGAAGAGGCGCGCAGACCTTTAACAATCCTGATTTCATTCGAAAACCATTCAACATGTTGTCACGCGGTTAGGCTACGAAAAGCATTTAATGATCTTAGTACAGGTCTATAATATTGCCATTAACTGTTATCGTTCCTTACAAGTATTTTTTTTTAGTGTGAAGGTGACCGAATCGGGACTTTTGACGCTGATTTTTATGTAAGAGTAATCATTTTCACGATATTCTGAATATTATAGACCTGTAGAGCGACTCTTTCCCTTTCGTCGCGTAAGATAAAATGATAGTGTTGTCGCTGAAAGTCCCATAGTAAAAACGGTTCAGCGGGAACCTTGCACGCTAGTTCAGCGCTTGGCTCGTTGAG
>PNEQ01130569.1:12790-35867 GCA_003012365.1 Medauroidea extradentata | reverse complement strand
GCAGTATTGGTGAGTTTATAATTTTTTTTAGTATTTTCATAGGTTATACTTGTTATTCCGAATATTTGTTTAGCCTTTAGTTAAATGTATAGATCAGTGAACGTATTTCGAAAGAAGCAACATATATTTGTTTTGTCACTTATATGCAATGTAGGCTAACATGTGCATGGTAAAAAGTAAGAATTAAATAAAAACATATTCCTAATGCATTTATTTCTGGAATTAAATTATAAAATTGGTTAATTTGAAACATTGCTGGTTAAGTTGTACAAAACTTAATATTTGCTGCGACCTATTTACGCACTTTTGAAAAAATTTTGGATTGTACTAATTGAGTTTATCAAAAGTTGGCAAGTCTGCATGCTGATGTTGAGCAATTTTTAACTTAAACATCTCGTGAGTTGCGTGTGGTCACGTGCAGTGTGTGTGTTACTGTTGAGACTGTACCAGTTGACCTTGACTTCCGCTCGCGCTCTACCTCCCTAGCTTATCTCCAACAATTATCTCTCACACACACACACGCGCATAGGCTGTCGTCAGCCAGGCGAGTGAAGGGGGGTGAGAACTTTTATGTGGTCAAAGGGTGCCTTGGTGCCAGCTTCTAGCATGTCAGATAAAAAAAGGATCAGCCAGAAGTAGCATAAAAAATAAATAAAAAAAGAATCTGCCGGCCCAGGGCCGTGCTGTTTGTGATAACTAGCTCTACTCCGCCTCCCAGGCGCCTCTTGTCACATGGCTAAGCGACTGGTGTAGGAGGGGTGGCTGGCAGACTTTCTCCCCTCCCTCCACGAAAGTGTGTTGCGCACTGCGCAGTACGCACGATCGATACCAGCCACCCACTCTGGCCGGCAGCTTGCCTACAGACATGCACGCACCCACACACATTCTCTGCCACCGCCCATGTACAACAACACTTTTGACCTGGCGAGCGACATAACATGGTGCGTGTGTAAAAAGTTGTTATAGAGTTGTGTCTGGAGGGACAAAGTAATTATTTACGTGAAAGTATGCTACATTAATTTAAAACACTGATACAGCTCTTCTCATATCATTGTAGTGTAATACACACTCTGTGTAATGTATAAATATTTATGCGTATATAAACAAGCACGGCCTTGCAATGTACATTTTTCTTCGTCTGCAAATATCGTTACCATCTTTATTAACATAAATTACAGTAAAACTTCCTTAATTGAAAGTGCTCCACCAACACATTCAGTCATTATAAAAAAAAACACATAATTCCAGTTTAAATTACCAAATTAATTCACAAACTATTAGACAAAACCACCACTTATTATACAATTAACTTATTACTTATATAAACAACTATCACAACGAGGTTTCTGACTTTTCTGCCCTATTATTACTTTTGTCCTATCATGGCTTCCCACACCAGATTCAAAAATCAAATTACAATAGAAATAAAAACATACCCCTTATTAAATCACTAATTACCCTAAAACAAACATCCCCCACAAATTGTCACTCAAACTTTCCCAACATAAGGCTTCAATAAGTATTGGTTATAGGTCCCTCGGATACCACTGCCATCAGTGAGGTGCCCTAGTTCCCACGCATTCTTCCCCACTTCCCTAATCAGCTGGAAAGGCCCTTCATACAGCAAGCACAGTTTTTTTGTTTCCTTCCGCAGATAGTCACTTCTCTCCGACATCCTTAATAACACGAGATCACCTACCTGGAAGTTATTGAAACATCTTTTCTGTTGATTACCTCTTCTTATGGCTGTATGTTTTAGTTTTAGTCTCACCTCCTCTATCCTGTCCTGCTCGCTGAGATCAACACCTTCCGGAAACTCGAACTGTTCCGCTATCTCGTCCCTTTGAATTTTCCCACTAGATATTTCGTTCGGTGAGTAGCCAGTGCTACTGTGGACCTGCTCGTTCAGAAACTTGTTCAAAAGAAGCACAGCCTCTGCCCACTTACTGTGTTTCTCATGGCGGTAGGTACGAAGCAGTCTCCCTATTTCCCTCATCACTCGCTCGCTAGGGTTACCCTGCGGATGTCTGACAGAACTATAAACGACCTGAACTCCCGCCCAAGCTAGTTCCCACTTCCAAACGTCTGAGGTAAATTGAGTGCCGTGGTCACTCAAGATCCTCTTCGGCACTCCAAAAGTTACAAAATAGTGATTAACAATCTTATTTGTGCACGCAGCTGCAGTAGCCCTTTTCAAAGGATAGCATTGTACTAACTTAGAAAAAACATCCAGAACTACAAGAATATATTGCACCCCTCCTCTTGATTTGGGCAGAGGCCCATAAAGGTCCACAGCTAGTAAATCCTTAGGTCCTGACGGTACAATGGCTTCCCATTTTCCCTCGCAACTACGGTTAGGGTATTTAGACTTTTGGCAAATTACACAACTGCTGATAATCTTTCTTCTCGACTTTTCCATGTTGGCCCAGTAGTAACTATTACTGGCCAGCCAAAATACCTTCTTATCTCCGAAATGACCGGTACTCCGATGGAGATGCCACACTAACTGGCTGATCCAACACTTAGGTATACAAATTTTGCAATTTCCCCTTTCTGAGGCTTCCCTTCTATAGAGCACTCCCCCATTCACACAATACCACAACAGCACTTTCTGAACCTTTAGATCACTCAAATCTCTATCACTCTCCTCCAACAACTCTATCACCCTGCCCCATGTCTCATCTTCTCTCTGTGCTTCCCCCAGTTTGGTAAACTTCTCAAACATATTGTTATCCCTTTCTGCGGTGATCTTTGCCATTACTGGCCCTACCCTAGGCCTATCCTCCATAACCAGCTCTTCCCCTTCAATCACGGTCCTGCTCAGCAAATCTGCATCCCTATTCTCTTTCCCTGTAATGTACTTAATTTCAAAATAATACTCTTGCAGTGCCAGACACCATCTGGTCAGCCTGCTTCCCATCAGTTTACAAGACTGTAAAAATGCCGAGGAATGGTGGTCCGATAATATAATAATTTTACTACCCAGCACTAAATTGCGTAATTTTCCCAAACTCCACACAACTGCCAAACATTCTCTTTCAGTTACCGTGTATGCTTTCTCAGCCGCATTAATGCTCCTACTAAGCTTCGCTACCAACTGCTCCTCCCCCTCCTCACTTTTCTGGAAACACTTTGCCCCTAGGCCGTAACCTGACGCATCTGTACTTATGAAAAATTCCTTTGAAAAATCTGGGTGCCTAACCACACACTGGTCAACAAACAGATTCTTAGCCTGATTGAAACTACTTTCACATGAGCTGTCCCACTTCCATACACACTCCTTTTTCAGCAACTATCGTAGTGGTGCTACTACATCTGAAAACCGCTCTGCGAATCGCCGGTAGAAATTACAGAGCCCCAAAAAACCCCTAAATGCTTTTACATTTTTAGGTCGTGGAAACTCCTTGATAATACTTTCTGGGTCAGGCCTAATGCCTTCAGCACTCAGTTGAAACCCCAGGAATTTAACTTCCTTTCTCAGAAACATGGATTTAGACAACTTAAGAGTGATATTAACCTCTCTCAACCGGCACAGTAACTGCTCTAAAATTTCTAAATGCTCCTCAAAATTATCTGTTGCAATTAGAACATCATCCACGTAAGTCTGTACTCTCGCCTCCAACTCTGGCCCTAATGATGCATCTATAGCCCGACAAAATTCTCCAACGCTGTTTGGGAGCCCAAATGGTAACACCTTGAACTGGTATGACCTTCCTCTGTATCGGTCCTCACAATGAAGAGGCACTTGCCAATATCCCTTTATGAAGTCTGTAGTACTGATGTACTTGCAGCCAAAAAACGAGTTAAATAGTTGGTCCGGTTCTACAGGAGTCTGCCTATCTGGGATTATTCTGCCCTTTAACGCCCGCGAATCAACACACAGCCTCACACTCCCATCCCTTTTCCTCGCACAGACTAAAGGGTTAACAAAGGGACTGTTCCCTCTCTCAATGATTCCCTTAGCTTCCATCTCTGTTATTTGTTTCTCCACCTCCTCCTTGCATGACCAGGGTATAGCATATGTTTTCCCTTTGAACGGTGTGTCGTCTAGCACCGGTATGCGCGCAACGTATTCAGTTGTCAGCCCTGGCTCGTCTCTATACACGTCCTTATACTCCCGCAGCAGCGCTCCTAGCCTTGCCTTTTCCCCCTCGCTGCCCGCTTCGCACAGCGCCAACATCTGCTCCAACTCCCCCTCCCAGTCTTGTGTAGACACGTGCCGGACTTCCCGTGGCTTTTCTCCTATCGCAATTCTTAACTCTCTCTCTTCCCTTCCATCCTCCCATTCCTCCACACACTGCACACGCAAGACGCCTGGGTTGCGATTGTATACGGTGTTGCTACTCAACATCGGGTAGAACTTACCCCCCACACAAATATTTCCTTCTACAAAGTTTACTATTACTTCATGACTTTGCATGAAGTCAATGCCGATAATTATCTCTTTAGTCAATAAAGGTATTATTAGGCAGTTTGCGCGGTATTTGTCATTGCCCACTAGGAACTCTAAAAAAACTTGTCGGTTAACCTTCTTACTTTTCCCGCGAGTCGCACCAATCACCGTCAGTTGCGGCACTGGTAACACTGGGTACTCAAATCCCCTTTTGTTTAGGCCTAAAAGAAACTGTTCTGATATTCCTGATACCTCGGAACCTGAATAAAATAAAATCGTGACATTTTGATCTCCTACTCGGCACTCTAATTCTAGTACAGGCACATTGCCTACTTCGGGTACTTCTTCTGATAACAGAAACTCCCGTTCGTCTGTAAAGATAGCTGCAGCCAAATGTATAGGCCTACTCTTTCTCGTCTGCCCACCATTGCCACCGATCGCTTCAGCCTGGCTGCTTGCGCTTAGCGACCTCCCTCGTTTCCCTGTGTGTGACGACTGTTGTAATGATGGTTAACGGCGCCTGCTTCACTTCCCTTAGCATTATCTATCTTCCTGCTCCCTCCTTGCCCTTCAGCTGAGACTCCCCGCTCCCCCCCTTCGCACATTCCACCACTCCGCCCGCTTCTCCAGTTCTGCTGCCCCCTACCATGGCCTAACCCCCCTCCTCGCCAAGTTCCGTTTCCTCCGCTGCTTACATTCCTCTCGCCTTGGTATCCACTCTGGTTGTTCTCACCCCCCTGACCTTGCTGTCTCCACGGAACTCCCCTTTGTTCTTTCAGCACATTTAACCTGTCAAGTTCTTTAAGTACCCTACGTAACTGCTCCACCGTTGCGATGTCCTTCCCTACCAATGCCTCCTGTACTCTTAATGGAGTTTGCAATGGAGTTTGCGCATAAACCATAGTGATAATCTCCTCTTCGCTTAGGGGAGTGTCATAGTATTTTGCCCGCTCGACAACTAGACTCAGATGCGCTTCCAACTGTCCTGCTACACACCGACCTAGGTATAAATCGGCCCTGTCAATGCCTTGAATGCGCTTATCCCAGTATTCTGCAGTAAATTCCCGTTCGAAGTCCGTATATGTGTTTATTCTGCTTTCACATAAACGCAACCAGTTCCCCCTCGACCCCGTCATTGACCTCCGCGCTACAATAAGTTTCTCGTCACCTACACACCCATGAATAGAAAAGAAATCAGTTAAGTTGTTCAGATTTTTTTTCGGTTGACTGGGGTCCTGCCCGGAAAACTTGGGAATATCACGCTCATTGTACGGAAGTGTAAACCTCCCACTCCTGCAGCCATTGCCACTCACTTCGCACCCCCCACTCTTTCGTGCATCCTCTAGGCCAACCAATCTTTTATCGATCTCTCCTAACCCCTACTGCATATTGTTTACTTTCGCTTCCCACGCGGCGTGTATCGCTTCCTTCGCCTGTTGCACAATTTCTCCCCTGATTTCCCCTTCAAGTCCCACGCTGTCCCTAAGCTTAACACACTCACGTTGTATCATTACTAGCTCCCCCTGGTTTTGCCCTGTGAGCATTTCAAAAGTTGTAATATGCTGATTCAGCGAGTTTATCTCTTTTTCCTGACCTTCCATCCTTTCTCTTATCTTTTCAACTTCTCCTGTTACCGCAGCCTGACTCAGCACTAACGTGTCCACGCTGTGCTCCACGGTGACTAGCCTATCCACGCACTTGCTTTCAAATGCACTTTGTTGCGCTATCAGACTCTCCACATCTCCCTTCATTTCCGCGCGGAATTCTCCTAGCGTGTGGGCGATCCTACGTGTCTGTTCCGTTAGCATGCCCTGCAACATAGTGGCAATTGCTGCGTTCGCTTCCCCTGTGGACGGAAGTGTCACATCACCCTTCTTCTCTCCTTGCGTGTTCAGCATGTTACTTCCCTCTCCTTCTATCGTCACAATGCTTGCATCATCAAATATGTTATGGCTACTGATAGCCGGACTCAAGGTTACCTCAACGTCACCTACGATGTTCTCCCGCGCATTGCTGTCAGCCTCGCTGTTATCGCTCGTAAAACAAGTAGCGCGTGTCTACGGGCGCCATGATAGGACAAACAAATGATTTAAAATTGTGTTTAAACACACTTCTCTGAGATACGTACGTTATGCATCTCCAGTACACAGCTCTGCTGTTTAGACACGTGGTTACAAGGTAACAACAGCTTTTAACATCTTTAGAATTATTGCAACATGTTGTGCCACTAGTTTTGAACAATTTTTTTCTCATCCGATAATCTATTACTTACAATAAAATAAATAATTTACTTCCTTACTCCAGAACTTTACTTTTTCTGCTAACTTTTTCCATTACAATGCATACCGAACCCAATACTTTTGAGGTGTCGGCAGTTAAGAAAAAATACTTAATGACCTAAGTCTCACAGATAAAAAAAAACAATTTAATAGATTTGTGAACACACCACACAACAAAGAGAAATCAATTATTCCACAACAACTTGACCACACTTAAAAAAAAATAAAAACTTTGGGGAATAGCAAATAAACGTTTCTGAGGAATATCTCTAGGTTCGCTGTCACTGACCTTTTATGTGCGCGCGTTGTTCTCTTACTTCCGTTGGTCCAGCCCTGGTCCGGCACGTCACGCGTGCTCAGCAGCTGCCCGTCCCGGCGTCGTGTTGCGCAGATTACTTCCGGTGTTTCAGCAGGTGCGGCACGTAACACGTGCTCAGCATCTTCCAGTCCCGGCGTCGTGTTGCGCAGTTACCTCCTCTTCTTGCGTCGTGGTGTGGGCATCTACTTAGACACGTTAGTGCCACGTGGTTTCCTCTCTTCCAGGGTTCTTTTTCTCGATACTAATTTTTTTCTCGAGTTCACGTTCACGGCGCCAAAATGTAGTGGGTGTATTTACTGCCTCGGATAGCTCAGTACATACTTGGAGAGGTTTGATACAATAATAACACAGTTTTTACCTTCCAAACTCAAGTTCCCGTTTCATTTAATCTTTAGCTTTACACAGAGTTACACGCAATGTCACATGAGATTACCGCCGATAGAATTACTTACACCTGCGGTATAAATAACAATTCTCCGGGCGGATAATTAACAGTCCCGAGGTGCGGCCCGCTAAAACTTGGTCTACAAATAAAAATAGTTGAAATCTCAGCGTTCCTTTGAAGGTAACGCTAAATATAGTGTCCCGCAACAATGTGGTCGTACAAACGGAGAAGATACTCAACAGAGAAAACAGCTAAATCGTTTGCTAGTGAACATTCATGATTTCCCGCCAAGGAAATTCGCGCCCTCCATTATTCTCCTGCACCCTCGGCTAAGTCCGCCTCGCACCATGCCTTCCCAACAAATAGGCCGCACCAAGGGCCGCGTTTATCCAGCCAGTTATTCAAGTAACATATTCATCCGCCGACAACAGGGCGCTTTCCAAACCACATCACTCGGTAAAAAATTTAGAATAACAATAAGTTAAACAGTTTCATATGGCTGCCTGAACTGACATAGTCTAAATTACTCATTAATCACACTGGTCTCATTAAGTATTCACAATTTAGATAATTTATAAAGGCTACACAAATTAGGTCACAAAGTAGTGCCAGAAGCGGCTCATGCATACTGTGAGCATCACAACATTTTGAACTCTACCTACAGCCAATCACAGCACAGCATGATGAAATAATAGAAATTCCTTTGTGCTCAACCGAACCTCCTGGCACCAGCCAGTCTCAGCACTAACGATTTCACTTCCTCTAGTTTATCCAAATTTTACAAAAATGCATTTATCATCAAAACTAGACAAAAACAAGCAAATTACAAAGAGAGAAAAAGTTTAGGAAATTAAATTTTACGTTCATAGACACCCCACATGCCTAGAAAAAAGTTAAGTTTACCAAATTTTGCACAATTTGAACTTAATCAAATTACAATAGAAGTCATAAACACTGCCATAGTGGCTTAACATGATGATTAACAACAAAACTTTACCTAAATAATTTTCCAGTTACAAACAGATGCATACTTTGAGCTAACTCTCAATTGAAAATTTACATTTTCAGGTTTTTATTAATTTAACTCAAACACTTTACTTTAAATTAAAAAAAAATGTTATTAGGCAGAGCTGAAATATATGCCTGTGGGCATCACTGATCACTTCAGATATGTAAATATTTATTTTAATTAATTATTATTACCGTAGTACTGGTTTTCAAAGCCTCTCAACATATTTTATGAGTTTCTCTAAGCCATAATTAATACAATACCACCAGATTAGCACACTACTTCTCTGAAACATATTGTTTTACAATTTACCTTAAACTGACACTTCATACAAGAAAATAGCATAGGTATAATACATACAAAAAAATTATTACAATCAGGATGGATCGGGGCACAACCAACTTACAATACGCTGGTATATCACGGTACGCGACAGAAAATAATCACGCTGGACATCACTACAATTTAACGGTAAAAGAATTACAGTATTTACGCGCACATAGGCCCCCTATTTTTCCCAAAATGTTGACTTTCAAAAGGGGAGGCCTATGTGCGCAATGTTGAATTTTTTTTTTTTTTTTTTCAGAACAATTTTAAATTTGTCAACATTAGGTATGTTTTAATGATGTAGTTTTATTTATGTTCTCTGTATGAAAGAAAAAAATTAAGTTATAAAGTATCACCCAATGAAAATTTTTTTTTTGGAAAAACTAAAAAAAAAAAAAAATCTTAAATTTGCTAGCACATAACATGGTTCATTGTTTTACGGCGACTAATTTTATACAAACAAATTCAATAGGTAAGAAAAACGAATTACTTCCGTGTATCAAAAACGTAAACAATCAGTTGAAGAGCACGGGTCGGATGGGCCTTAGGCCACCAGACCGTGCGGTGTCGAGTGACCAGCCGTCCCACGTTATCAAATGTAAACATCTCTGCATGGCTTCCGTGCAAATGAATTTGTTGAAACGCGAAAAGACGAGTCCAAAACCCAATGAAATGAACAGTTAGTAGTGTAAACTGTAAACTTCATTATGTCGTACAAGAGTCCACACGAAGCAACAAAAGCGCGAATAAAATACATGAGGTGTGCAAAGTGTGATACAACACTAAACACGCAAAATAAAATAACCGTCATTATCCGGCCTAAGTAGACCAAAATGTTAGTCACGACGAACTGTTGACGTTGCTACGGTATCCTGTAACTTGTTTTTCATTTTGCGCCAATCTGTAATACACGGCACTGTGCTGTATTTACTATGACTTACTGCACAGTTTCCTTTTTCTTCTGCTTCCTTAATTACTATAAGCTTCTCACTTACTATAAACGAACGCAATCGTCATTTTGACATTTTGATTTCTCAAAGAACTATCAAAATACTAACGTTACCGAGTCACTACAAAACACTTATCTGCTACGCGCCGAGAACAATGCCACCTAAACACGTGACTAGTTATCGATCGCACCTCCAGCTTAGCATTCCTCTGGCTGCATGGCTGTGTGCTTGTGTGTCTAACCTACCGCGCTGTTGTCAAGTCTCCGCGCACGCCAGTTACCTAACCACGTATCACGTGGTATCCATGTAAGCCACTCACCCCAATTTTTACAATCCAAATTTTGGGGGGGAATAAAAGTTGCATGGGGTACATGAGTGAAAACGATACACAAAATAAACTCATATGATGGCGCGCGGTACATGGTTGCCAGACATCAGCATTCTCATTTCTCGTGAAATACCCATAAGGGGGCCTATGTGCGCGGGGGACCAATGTGCACGTAAATATGGTAATCAGTAAAGCAAAGTAGCACACTGTGACGGAGACGCGAAGCATTATCTGTGAATTAGTACCCGTGCTGTCCACTGCAGCGCGGTGTGGACTGGGTATCTAGATGCTCGTTCACTCGCCAGCCACCAGGATTAGGATCTAGGGATCAAGGCATGTGTTTGTTACACAACACAGCGTCGCTCGTTCGGCCGCATGCACTCAGCTCAGAGTCACTCCTGTAACCAAAGTCTTCAAGGTTCGAATGATGGAACACAATTTTACAGTGGCGATCTATTGGTCTGCAGCGGCTGGTAGTGTAATCTTGTTGACTGCCGGTGTGTGCACTCTTGCCGCACGGGCGAGACACCGTTTAGACTGTCCAGCAATTGATAATCGTACTTACATGACGCGGCGGAGATTTTGGCCCATTTTGACTTAGCGAATAGTTGCACCCATACTTGTTGGGTATCATTGTAACCAGCGCGTACTTACCTGTTAAAATAAACCTATATTTCCTTAAGATAACAAACAACTTTGTAATTAAATAAGATTAAAGACGGTTTTAATGCAATTTTTGTATTTAGGGGCCAGAATCTGCCAAATTCGGCTATAGCGAAGACACTGCTATAGCGAAGTTCGAACCTAGAACCGTGACATTTCGCTATAACGAGAGACTCAACTGTATATTATTGAACTAAACAAAGGTCATAGATCCACTTCGATGGCATACTATTTCAAAATAACGCGTTTGCTTTTCAAAATAAATGTGTATCGATTTATAAAAATGTGTAATTTTTGCGCCAGAGATGAGTGAATGCCGATTCAATTATAAAAAACGGTATGTCTCAACATTTTTGAGGTTGGGGATCTCTGGAAATTTGTCAAAATTCAAATAATGACACTATTTCCGGGAATCGTGAAGGGTCATTAAATTGTGAGTTGACTGTACTCAACTTAGACCTCTTTAAGATAAACTAAGTTACGTGATTTTTCTTCTCTAAGTTCAGGTCACTGGCGTAAGCATACCTGCCAACTTTTATGGATTGTCCGTAAAATGTACGGAAAGTACATACGTTTTACGATTTTACGGAAGACAACATAATTTTACGGATTTCGGGACGTTTGACATTTGTGTGTACATTAATGCCATTATTTACAAATGAAAGCGGACAAATTTGTTTTGCGCATGGGTAACAACATGAAACGTGTTTTACGGTGTTGTTTGGCTTTGCTATTGTGCATAAACACTCGTAAAATTAGTTTTTTTACTGTGCGTTCAGCAGTTGGTCACAGTGAACACTACAGGAACCAATAACAAAATTCGGTATGTGTTTTGTTCCCGGTTTCCTATTGGCGTATTTTATAGCTAACAGCCAATCCGTGAATTTCTTGTATGGGCTGTTACAAGATGGCGATGTGCGTGTTGCTTGGCATTTTTAAACGACAAGTGTGTTGTTTCTTGTCCAATTTCGCGCTTTTTTGTGTGCTTGGAAGCTGTATTTTTTTACTTTGAAACTAAAAATATTTTTCCGCTGTTGTAATGAATATAACGTATAACTACCGTGTGATGCGACGAAATTTTGAAGTTAGAAAATGCATCGCGCACATGTTTATACCGTTGCGAACTTGAAAGAAAAATTATTTGCTCTTATTGTGAAGCGTAGGTACAATAATAATATTTTATATGATAACGATCTGTTCATAATTACTACTAGCGTAATTTTTGTGCGGCATTTATTGGTAATTTATGGAAGATGGTATGAAGCACCTAACTTTAACTACTATTTGAGGTTACAGGTCTACGTGGATATCGCAGAATAAACATGAATTTTTGTAAGTAGGTTTTGAAGGCGCTGTAGCTAGAGCTAAATATTACCTTACAGTATTTCGTAACTCAAAACACAATCCAGTTTGGTATTGGGCTATTTCATGGCACATAAAATAAACAAAACTAGCTGAGATTTATATCAAACTTTGTGAAACTATTTATATTTGTAACCGTGCTTACAGGTTGTTTAAAGATGCAAGTATACATTTTGAATTATAAAAGAATGATGGATTTTCAAAGAATTAAGTGAACAGGAAATTGTTCAAAGTATACCTAACTTGGCAAATAATTGTTTTTGCATATTTAAGTCTTGATAAGGTCTATTTTAAAAAAACAAATAAACTTTTAAAATATTATATATGCTGTTACGTGTACAGTTTGTAAGACATAGGGACTGATGTAATTTGGCATAAAAATTGTCGCGTGCAGTTTATGCAAAAATGTGACATTCTGGAAAAGTTTTACTGATGGTCGTTTTGAAAAGTTGGCAGGTATGCGTAAGACTGACCTCTGTAAAATTAAATAATTTCATTTAGTTGGCAGACATTTCCGGAAGAAATTATTACCCATCCCATAAGACTATAATACCCTCTCTTTGTTTTAAAAAATTAAAAAAATAGTGAGTGGGGAGTGTCATATTTTGGTCTGTATCGGCGGCACCTAAAGGTTTTGTGAAAAATTCAGTTAAGTTAGTTGTGTTCCTGTAACTATTACTGGGCCTAATACTGATAGCGCGAAGTGCAGCTAGTGGTTTTGGTTTGCCATTAGTGTGCTGAGTGACGCTAGGCGAAGGTATGTCTCTGGTGTGCACATGGCAGCACTGGCAACAGTGCAGAGTGTGCAGCATGACAGAGTGCATCACTTTGCTTCAGCAGCTGTCTCCATCCCCCTCTCCTCTTTCCACCCTTATACAGCCACACTTGGCCTGTTTCCTTGCGTTACCATCATATTTGTCTAACTTTTCCTTTGCCTTCTCTGTTTTTTTAAGTAGACATAATTTTGTTTACGAGATAACCTACATGTATCCAGAGATGTTTTTAAACATGCGACTGATAACTGTTTCTTTCTTACGTGTTCGTGAAAGAAGGAAATGTTTTGCTGGAAATAACTTGTGTAGACCCTAGCCCATTTTTTGTGATTTTTCTTTCAATTGTAGAAATGTGCGCATATACATGGCTCATGCGGTAGTTTTTAATCACGTATGGCTTGAGAAAGTAATTGAGTTGTATGACACATTTTAGGAACTCAAATTAAATGAAACATGAATTTAGCGAGCAGGTTTTCAGAAAAATTAGGTAGGCACTCTACAGTATTTAAAATTGTAGAACTTTCTGAGGCAGAAATTGTGTCTGAGCCAGTTGTCTGGATATTATGGAGGCATGCAATTTCAGTTTTCATGTTGCCTTCTTCCACTTCACATATCATTTCATACGTCCCAGAAGTGTCAGCGTGTCCCACTTGATTCTTGCTTATCTGGCTCAATCAGGAGTCTAAAGCGTAGCCAATAGTAAAGGTAAGAGGGACTCAATAAATCAATCTCAAAACCAATATCCAAAACTACGTAAAATTTTAATCCAATAAAATAGCGCACAAAACTCTTGAATAATAAATAACGTAAATTGAAGTCAAAAATTATAAACAGAGTAAAAAATTGTAATAGTAGCTGTTTCCATGAGAGAGAAAAACTAAACTCTGCCTGAACAATGAACACATACACACTCGTGGGACGGTCACAGACACACTGTCGTCTTATTCACTGACCTTGTTGGTCACAAAGAGCACAGCTTGACAAGCTAGGCATAGATAAGTACATATGTGTGGTTATGTTTGTGAGTGACTGGAGATCATGTATAGTACTGGGAGGGGGTTGGCAAGTCGCTACGTGGCTTTCCTTACTTCTGTGTACTATTATACTCCCTAAATCACTAGATGCATGCTGCAAGTGTATTCTAACAGTCATTTTTGGAGCTTTCTACTGCTTTTTTACAGCTGCAACTTTAACCACTTACATTTTTGCTGCATACATACAAACACACTTTTAAATAGATTCCCTACGTGCTCAATATCTATGATTCTTTTAATTTTACTTAGTTTAATTTATTTAATAAGTAATTTTTTTTTTTATGGGAATCGAGGATACTGTCGTAGTTGCGTTGTTTTTGTAACCGATGTCATTGTTGCAGGGCTCGACTATATATTGTAATGTTTTATCACATATGGTAAGTCTTCATTTACCATATTTATCCAAATATAAGATGACCTCGAATATAAGATGACACCATGCATTTGCCCTATGGTAATCATAAAATTTTAATTTTCCCACGAATCATTATCAACAGGTTCGGAGAATAAATTCAAAAACCAACTAGGAAATTTATTTGATACACGTAAGTCTAACTAAAATAATAGGAAGCTTAACACATCATCAAAGCAATTTATTTTCACAAAGTCTTTACCTGTGTATAGTTTTGGTTGCAGCAAAATTGTTATGCATTTTGCATGCCTAACCTGCATTAGTTTAAATTTTTCTTTGTAACTACAACACTAATTTTCTTGGCTGTGGTTCTGAAAAACATAGTTTCTTTGCGTGGTCACTTATTATGTAACATGTGCTACTTTCATTTGTTGGCAGGCGAAACCTTCAATTATAAACTGACAAACATCTTTTAACAAGAACAACAAACAATGTCGCAGTATTGAAACACTTCCATAATATGTAATAAAACAAATGTAAACTACAGTATACTCCTAAACATATTGTTATATAGACACTCTTGTTTTGGCTTAAAATATCATTATCAAAGAAGTAGTGGAAATGAGTGATATGCTTTAGTAAACATGGGAGAACATTAATATTTGCATATTTTTTTTTTTTTTTTTTCTTTTTTCCCAGTTCACAAACAACATTGGTTTTGAATGATCGGTTTCATAATCAACACCACCACCCCAATCACATTTCTGTCTCTAGACAGATGCTACTAAAATGGGAGAAACCTTACGTTTTGTCAGTAGCAGCTATAATGATTAATGAAGTGCTTGTTGCAATTCATGTAGTGAATTATATCAGTGGAGTGTGTGGATTGTTTATATTAAATTAATATAAAATATTGTTAATACATAGTATATTTTGAAGTGTGATGTTATACAAATTGTGATACCAATTAGAATAATAAAAACATATTTTAAATCTCAAAATTGTGAAGTAGTCCACCACCCGAACTTCGTAACGTGGCTGATATCTGACAACAGTTCGCGAAATAAGCGCTGTACTGCAATCTGAGGTTGTGAAGCTCTATAGTAAATTCAATGTAAAAAGTCTGCGTATATAATATTGCTTTGTAGTTTTATAAATATACTCGTTTTATCATAGGACGTGATAGAAAATAATCATGCTGGACACCACTGTGTTGTATCAGTAATAGAATTAATCAATATAGTAAGCTGCACTGTTGCACATTTTGATAGAGATGCAAAGCACTATCTGTGTATTCATTCTCATACTGTCAACCGCTGTGCTGTGTAGACTGGGTACTTAGATTCTTATTCACTCGCCAGTCGCCAGGGTGATGAGCTAGGCACACATCTGTTACGTAACACAGGGTCCCTCTTTTGGCCACGCGGTCAGCTCAAAGTCATTGCTGCAGCCAAAGTGTTCAACTAATTTTGACTTTTTTTTCTCTCTCCGGATGGTTTAAGACTATTAATGGAGTAACAAGTATATGCTGCAGCCAGTAAATGTATTTTTAATAGAGTTGCATTGCAAATTATATTACATTTTATCAAAATTATTGTATTCTTGCACACATTTTTGGTTGTTTTTGAAGGTTCCTAAAAATTCTTTCATTACTTCACTTTTTTTTTCTCTATTCCCAAGTTTGTTAAATTGTGGCTCTATTGTAATTCAAATATTTTTGTGCATAACAGCCCTCAAGTTACAGACAATTTTTTTCGGGGGGGAATGGGGGTTTCGGATATTGGTAAGTACAGTACAGTATATTGTAACTAATGGTTCTTGTGTACGTAAGGGTAAACTATAACCAAAGCAAAAGCAATAACCTAAATTCTAACATTAACCTGGGGGGGGGGGAAACCATCCACCACCAATCTGCTATAGGCCAGATCGGATGCCTCAAAATACTCAAAACTAAATTTTAAAGACAGGTAGAGCATAACATTAACATAGGGGTAGCGAGAGGTAAACATGTTTAAAATAGGGGAATGGGATCTTTTCATGGACTGCAAGTATTTCTTACAATCTACAAATAATTACGTACTTACCAACGTTTAAGACTTTACTTATTCTACTAGGGGAAAATAGTACCTATCAGGAGTAATTAATTAATTAAAGGCAAATACCGAGAAATTCGGGTTCAAAACAAATCTGTATTACTCAAAAGGTTTACAAAATGTGACGATTCATCAGCTCGTACACTGAGCAAACAGTTTTACACTAAATGGCTCTCAACGGATTACAATTACAATACTATTTGTTATAACTTCAAAACAAACAAGGGACGGTTTCTGCCACGAAGGGAAACACAAAAATTTAGCTTTAAAATTCACACTTATTTGGGATTTGACTAGCAACTGCCCATTAAACACTAGAATACTTTACTTGGGAACATAACCTATGAATAGAAAAAAAGGGGGGGGGGGGGTCAAAGACACAACTTGGAGACTGACTGACATTTCAATAAATTAAATTACTCTGTATAACATCAAATGATTCTGTGTGACTTTGTGTGACTCTGACTTTGTGTGACTCTCAGCTCGGACCTACTTTTCTACTAACAACACAAATAGACTACTTAACTGGTCACATTTTGTGCTGAAGTCCCACGGGGTTCCTCCGACCCTCGGCCTCGACAAGTGGTGAAGACGAAGACGCAAGACTAGACTAAGAATCCCAACATCATCTCCTCTCTCTGCTCTCTGCCATCTACTCTCTATCCTCTGCCCAAAATGTTTCTCGACAACTACTTTTATAAACTCCGGCTTGAAAACATTTCCTGGACGTTCAAACGACTGCGCACGTGGTCAAGCAAACAGTTAACGTTCGACGAAAACTGACGGGAGGGTGGATGTTATTATCCCAGAACATCTGTGCAGCGCTGAAGTACCAACATACGCAATTCCAGGACTGCAAACCAGGATGACATCATGCCTGCCAACTTAAACAGGTTGTTTTCTCGGGCTTCTACCGAGAAGCAATCAGGGGAATGGGAGGGGGAAACAAGCTACGCTAGCTTTTCTTAGCTTGGCTGTGCGGTGAACCTACGTCATCCCAGCTGATGACCAGTGACCTAATCAAGGCTCTTCGCATTAACTAGCCTCCACGGGGTCCACGAGTACCATAAACATAACTCATCAGCTGTTGTTTTGCTGGGCGCTCGGTGACATAATTAAATGTAGGTTGACAAAGTGCTCAGCACGCGCACAAACACGGCGACAAGAAAAGACACTACTTCACTAGAAGGCTACGAAGATAATAACACCACGTGTGTTGTGTACAGAATTACGTTTAAATCTTGCATCACCCAGCTCTACTCTGGATAGCAGCGGCCTACGTGAGCTGTATCAAGGCCGTACCATGAAACAATCGCCTATCTCAGGCATAACATGTAGATGTATTTTGGGGAGGGGGGGGGGATTAGACAAAAACTGTAAAATACTACTAAAGCCACACACAGCCGTTATTATTAAAAAACTAGAATTCAGTAAACTCTAAAGTGAGGAATTATTTAAAGCAGGGATCTGAACAAAAAAATGAAGGTATCTTAACAAAAAAACTAAAACCAGAAAAATTACTTCGTGACAATATACACTCTTGACCGAGAAAGGGCATATGTAAATTAATTTACAAAATCAGAAGATATATTCTCCGGACAGGCCTTATCTGCAACACTTGCTGAAGTAAATAGACAAGTTTACTACAAAAGTCACTTGAGTAATAGTTTGTAATTTAATGTTCTCCGTTTGCCTCTGTGTTTATTATTAATCATGGAGCATTATTCTGCTAATGTTATATAATTGTTCTGATAGGTAGTGATTAAATATTTACTTTTCTTGAAAATTTTTTAGTTAAAATGTAATGTCTGTGATAAAAATTATAATTATTTTAACATCCGAAAGATAATTTTCAATGTCCCTTGAAGCTTGTATATTACAATTTCATTATTTGCTTTCAACAAAATGATATGTGAATACCTGTATAAACATTGTGAATGGACTATTAGGAGAATTCTTTACCTGTTTTATGACCTTCCCGGTTTAACATTGACTGTCCGTTCTACAGTCCTGGGCTTTGATGAATATAAGCTCAAAAAATTTGTTGTTTGATAGTACCGTATATGAATGGTGGAGCAGCAATTATATTTTTGTGATTCAGTGTAATTTATTATTTTTCATAAAACTATCTTTTTATTAAATATGAAGGTGGATCAAATTTTTGTTTTATATATCATTGGTTAATCTCATCTGCTAAAAAAAATTAAATATCTTGCGAAGAAACAAACATTCAATAAAAAAGTTGGCTTAGGCGTGTCAAAAATTTAATGTACTGTGGTCATTTAAATATTAGTAGATAATCTTTGAATAGTCCTTGAAAGTTCTTGAATTTTAATTTTAAGATTTTGTAACCAGAGCCAAGTTGGTGGCTTAAAATTTTAACACAATTTTCCATTGTTAAAACAAACGAATGCATTATAACCACTCTATTACGACCCTTCACAGTTCCCGAGAACAGGTTAAGTGCCCAAACTTACAAATTTTTGAATGAAGTATGTGTTTAATTTTAATTGCTGGACATCTGAAAATGTTATTCCCTAGATAGATATATTAGGTATGAAAAGGCATAAACACAGCACAATGTGTTAATTGTTAGTGAGGGTGAAGATAAGACTGTGTGTGATGAAAATGTTCAGTTATTATTCAAGATATGTTACGTATGTCTCGTAAGTCATTGATGTAAATTACTTACATACTAGTAATTAAAAGTGGGTGTCTTTGTGCAATATGCGACGATGCTCCGTGCTGTAGCTTTTGGCCACCGTCCTGGCTGCAGATGCTGAGGGGGGGGGGGAGGACGGCATGCTGTAATGTGAGTGAACAAAACTGCTTAGACTTTGCTTCTACAGGCATGGGAACACACCTGTGAACTATCAAATTAAGGCATTTATTTTTCACATGTGTAATGCTCAGAAGTACACTGCATGCCTTGTGGCGTTTCGTTCTTGTACAAGTGCCTGAGCTCCACTCGTCACAAATTCAGCACACCAATCCTCCTAGACCAGTGTACTAGCTCGGGGATAACCCAGCCAAAACAGGCAAGGTTATATGCTGGAACAAATCTCTGGATCGGTGGTCACGTTCTCCGGAATTTATTAGTAATAATTTGGTAGGTTGTGTTATATTGTAGACCAAATTTTTAACTTCCACAGTCACCGTCAGAATTTTAAAAGAAAAGGTTCGTACCGAAATAATATACTTTACTATTTTCCACTTTTTCTGGTTTATTAGATTAATGTTTACATTGGCACAAAATACGTTATCCCAGTCTTGGCACTGTGGATTCGATTCACAGAAAGTTAAAAGCAGAAACACAGCATCCCTATCAGGCGTTTAAATTAGGCAAGAAATTGGCACACGGTGAATACACACGTAGCAAAGAAGGACGAGTAGCCATCCTGGCTCTCTGCACCTAGCGGCCTACATGCACGGGCGGAAACGAATTTGGTAGATTTAAAGGTTGTCCGAAAGAAGGTTAAAGAAAAAAAGACCGCGGTGCTACCCGTGCATGTTAAGTTCTTCACTCCCGAACCTCACTTCATCAAGTTTTCTTGGGCCGCAGCCCCGCGCACGTCCGCTCTGTATCGCATCACGACTTATTCTTAAATGGCGGAGGCAAACATTCCAGAACGAAGGGCGAAGGGGCGCCACACGCTGTGCTCTCATTGGCTGGTTCTCGGTGGCGTGACCTTCGTCATTTGTTCCATTATCTAGAACCCTCTAGGCCACAATATTAAACTACGCATTAAATCAACAAACGGCGCAAAAACTCCCGTGGAAAACACTAGAACATAAAAGAAAAACAAAGCTACTGCCTTCTACCAAGGCCACCTGGCCATAACAAACAAACATTACGCCATATCTAGAACATACGAGAAACAAAGAACTGCGTTTCTACTCTCCCCCTCGGGAACAGAGACCACTGAAATGAAAGTTACAATTCTAAAGATTATATTATAAAATTAAGGCTATATAAAATAAAAACCCTGTGTCTTGCAATGCTACAACCTTTATTTATGTTGATTGCATTTTTTATTTTTATTACTGGGTAAAGACAGGAACAAATGTGTTTGCATAGAAATGTTTGTATTGGCTGAAGGTTGTTACAGCCCAGAAGCATGGGGGATGTTGGTGTATAAAGTAGTGACTTCGTTATACACCAACATCCCCCATGCTTCTGGACTGTCAGCTATTGAACACTACCTGAACAGAAGACCTCCGAACAGCAAACCTACCACTGCATTCATTGTCGAACTGGCCATACTCACACTCACAAACCATAATTTCAGATTTCCCAACAACCGCTATCTACAGATCAAGGGCACAGAAATGGGCACCCGCATGGCCCCTTCACATGCCAATCTTTTCATGGGAAAGCTTGAAGAAAACTTCCTCACTCACCAACCAATTCAGCCTCACTGCTGGATGAGATTCATAGATTATATCTTCATGATCTGGACCTCCACAGAAAACTGCCTTACTGACTTCCTGAATAGCCTCAACTCAACCAGTCCACTCAAGTTTACATGGTCATACTAAAAAACACATGCCATATTCCTGGATGTCGAACTAACACTCCACAATGGTACCATCAACACCTCTGTCCACACCAATCCTACCAAAAGCCTACAGTATCTGCACTTCGAAAGCTACCACCCTTATAATACGAAAAAGTCACTACCTTACAGTCTTGCCACAAGGGCAAAATGCATATGCTCCACCGAGAATGACCTAAACAATGTGACCAGACAGTCAGAGCCTTCATAAACAGAGGTTACCCCAAACCAATTGTTCACAAACAGATCCAACGTGCCATCACTAACACAGACACACAAACCAAATCCACTAATTCAGACATCCCCCTGGTTGCTCCTTACCATAAAGTTTAAATAAACTCAAGGTCATACTAAACTCTGGACACAAAATCCTAGCTGCCTCACCAAAGACACAAGACTTGTTTTCAAGGCCCGCCAGATTGGTTTTCAAACGACCACCCAACCTCCGCAACAAACTAGTCCGTCCGAAACTCCCACCAACTGCAACCTACAGCAAAACAG
Source organism: Medauroidea extradentata (assembly GCA_003012365.1). Lineage (NCBI taxonomy): Eukaryota > Metazoa > Arthropoda > Insecta > Phasmatodea > Phasmatidae > Medauroidea > Medauroidea extradentata. Next base: position 14,543 of record PNEQ01130569.1, on the reverse strand, counting down.
TTAACACCAGAGGCTCTCACCCCTGTAACAGTTCTCGCTGTGGTTTCTGTGCCGTTCATCATCCATCTACCCACTTCAACAGCAGACTGACAAACCACACATATCCCATCCAAGGTAGCTACAACTGTGCTACAACAAACCTCGTATACCAGCTCCAATGTAAACACTGTGATGCAGAGTACATAGGTCTAACCACCAACATTCTAAGGCTGGAATTCACGGTGGTGATATAAGTGGTACTTGAAATAAGTGCTACTTGTATCCATGCTTAAGTACAGTTTCCAATTCATAGTGCTAGAAATAAGTATTGCTTTTTGTGACCACATCAAGTAATGCTTCATGAAGCAGTACTTCAAATAAGTACTGTTTAATATGTATTCACAGTCACAAAATAAGTGCTACTTTTTCGCAAGTATTCATAGTCAAATAAGTAGTTCTTATTTATGCATATAAGCACTACTTTGTCAAGTCTGCTCCCTAGGTGACTTAGTGAAGTAGTTGTATGTAAGGAATACATTATATGATGGATTCCTTCCTTCATAATGATATTTCATTCAACATATTTAACGAAAAGAGGAATTTAAAAAGTTAGGCATAAAACGTACATGGAACAAAACAGAAAAAAAAAATTCAACAGCCACAGTTACCAAAACATAACCTCATTCCTAAACCTTTTTTCAAACACTTTCTTCGTGTTTTGGTTCCTTAAAGACTTTTGTATGGTATTCATATCTCTGGAAATGACGTTTTACTTGTAAATTCCATTTCAATATGAACTCAGCATTTCGTTATATTAGAAAACATTGTAGATTGAAAATGTTTAAAATCCGCGTATAATAGGCCTAGGCCTATCTAGATCTGTGAACATTACACCCAGTAAATTTCTACACAGTAACATAAGTTTTTGTTAGGATTTACATATAAAAACAAGAATAATATTTTTTTGAAGTGAACTAAATTTAGCGTCACCTAAAACCAAAATAATTTTTCGTCAAATGGTAGCATGACAGGTTAGAAGCTGACAGATTATTCACTTTATCTCATCATACTCAAAAATTGCAAATATGTTCAAAGTCTGTTCTGTGATACGTTATGGCATCAATTGGTAGGCAAAACATGTTCGGCAGGCCGTTTATAAACTGTTTTACAAATGCAGCATACGATGTGGTCAAAACATGTTCAGGATGTATAATATGGTTCATTTTAAGTCGATAACAGATGCAATGTTAGGACCAACTTGTAAAAAACAGCATTGTATTAACTTCATTGAACCAAACGAATGGACATTTGCTAATATATAACCTAAAAAATTTCTGCCAAGCGCAACATGTACATAGCAATAATATAGTGGAAGCTTCCCAGTTTTGAATTATGTCAGATGGCTACTCGTATCACTACATTACAGTTTTAATACATTTAACCACTTCATTCACAAAAATTACATGTGCTCTAAGCTAGCTTTGGGAAATGAGGTTTTGTTGTCAGTTGGTAAGCAAAATAGGTTCGGCAATAGTAACTGGCATACGTGAACATTAATTTCATCACAATTTACATTTTGAAAGGGCCAATTCCTTGCCCCGTCGGCTAGGCCCGATCAATAATGCGCCTCCCTGTCGCTCGGCCCACGTAACAGAAATGGCACACATCAAGCCTAACCCTTATCACCATAGGACTTGGAATTGTTTTCGATTTACAAATGCTATTGAGAGAGTGTTATTGCTGCCTTGGTAATTTATACAATACAAGTCGTTTT
>PNEQ01130569.1:0-12690 GCA_003012365.1 Medauroidea extradentata | reverse complement strand
ATGGTTACTGCTGCACAGCCAAGACATTTACCCCCGTCTCAACGTGGTGGGTCCTCCCCTTGGGCACAGCCACACGTTCCGGACTCGCACCCGGCACCCACGTACTGGATACTGCTGACGTCCACGTCCCACTAGCTGCGTCCTCCTCGTCTAAGACCCGAAACTGGGCCCCCCACGTAGTAGATATCCGCGCCCCTAGCGGCTTTTTACGTAATTAACAGTCAAAGAAGCTCGTTCCCAAAGATAACACTTTACCATACAAAGCACAAATAATGATTAATACAAACCCATATATATATATATTTCCTATCTGCCAAGTTACGACATATTTATAAAATTATAGACATACTAAAATACTTTTCCTAACTTGGTGTATATTTACACGTCTCGTCCACCGTGACGTCGCTAGATACTCATTCCTGAGACGGCCACATCTCAATTTGTATGCTGAATATCAACTGAAACACAATTAAGTAAAATTATCTAATCAACAATTATGCAGCACGTGTTAATGCAAAACGTATTTTACATTGAGTCAAGTCGTGAACGTAATTTTTTATTTCAGAGTTAGCAAACTGCATAGATACACAAAATATGTTAACATATTAACAAACACATTTTTTACCTTAGTATTGGTAATTAATTTGGAACCTGTATTAAAGTAAAATTAAAATACTTTCAAATGGAATTGACGATCAAATGTAACCAAATGGTGTACTCAATTATTCTAGATGACTGCTATAATTAAAATACTAATTCAGTTATGTTGGTACTGATACTGAAGTTATACTTATTTGGTTACTTCATCAAGTACAACCTGGCCTATGTAAGTAATTATTGTTTAAGCTTTACTTTGGGAAGTATGCGTTTATGAATTCATTGCTGAAATAAGTATTGCTTAGAAAATAAGCATTACTTCATGAAGTACTACTTATTTTCCAAACAAGCCTTCGACTATGAATTCCAGCCTAAGACAGAGAATGAATGGCCACAGAGCTGACACATAGCAAGCCTTAGCTGGGCGTAAAATCTGCCCACAAGGAAAGCCAGTTGCAGCTCATGCAGTTTCCCACAACAAAGACTCTGACTCCTGGTACAGCACCAGGATTGTGAAACCCTTGCCATCTTCTTGCAATAGTTCATACATCCTCCAGGCCTCAATATCAGATAACTCACTTTTCCTCTTCCCTATTCATTGCAAGCCATCACACCCAGACATACATTACTGCCCCATGTGTGAAATTCCTGCAGTGATTAGTTCGCCTTCCGGCCGCTAGGCTTACAGGTAACAGAGCACACACTACTGCTGGATTGCAGTGTGCCATGTCTTGCCGCCCGAGGAAGCCAGTTTAATACTGGCGAAACGTCGCGACAGCGCTTCTCCGAAAAATGTGTGTCGTCCCTTTGTGTGTGTGTACCTATCTACAAGTATCATCTGTAAGTATTTGTACTTCTGTCTGTTACATTACTTTTGACAAAGGTTTTGTTAGGTTGTCAGACACCATTGTCTTCACTAGGTAAATGTTCAATGGAGATTACATTATTTCCCACATGATTTCGTAGGAATTATCTTATATCTATGTGTTTACTTTTAGAACTGGTTATGGGATTTTTTGCTAGCTGAACAGCTCCTTTGCTATCACAAAATATTTTTAAACAAACATTTTTTAAGTTCTGGTTCAGTTTCCTTTATCAGCTCTCTTAGCCATAAGGCTGCTTGAGTGATAAAGGATAGAGCAATATATTCGGCCTCAGTAGCAGAAAGCGCTACAGTTCTTTGCTTTTTACTCTACCAATAAATCAATGAACCTTGGGATTTGAAACAACTCCCAGAAATGGAATACCTGCCATTCAATTCATTACTCCAATCTGCATCACTAAATCCAGCTAGTGGGTTGCCATCCTTACAATACTTAAGTTTCAAATTCCTTTAAGATACCTAAAAATCCTCTTAATAGTCGCCCAATGACATTTCTTTGGGTTTTTGTTGAATCTTCTTACAATACCCACAGCAAAAGAAATGTCTGGTCTCCTAATTTGAGCTAAATATAATAGACTTCTAACTGCCTCTTGATACTGTATACTCTCTCGTAGATTGTCTTCATCTTCATCTAGTTTGATGCCTGTCTCCATCGGTGTTGAAACTGGTTTGCACTCGTTCCCGTTGAATTTTTGAAGAATCTTGTGTATGAAGTCAGTCTGGTCAATGGTGATTTCTTCATCCGTTTGGTTAAGAGGGCGTGGTACATAATTCAACGCTAATAGCAGTAATTTATAACTGTAGGTCTCCTGAAGCCAATTTGCGAAAATTAAACAATATCAATCCTAGAAAATAGTTTTAGCCAACGTTTTTTAAAGAAAATAGTTTCCAGTGTTAAAAACTCCAGAGGCACAATCTCTGACACTGGAACCTCGTGCATTTAACTACGGCGCAAGAGATCACGTGTAATGAATTAGTTATTTTGGATAAATATTTGCTCATCAATTTGGCAAATACCATTATCTAGGATTGTCATTGGGTATTTTATCCATATTGACTTTGAAGAAACCGTAAAAATCAATTGATGTTTTCAGCGTTTATTTATCTACCACGCACTCTTAGTATTCATTCCCAAACATTTTTTCACAGGACCAAGATCCTTCATCTTGAAGTGTTCCTTCAACTTGCACTTAGTTTCATTTTTCAACACTTTATTATCCGTCATGATGAGTAAGTAATTGACGTACACAGCCACAAAAACTTTACTTTGATTCAAGAATTTGTGGAATGCACATGGGTCTGCTTGAGATTGAACAAAATTTATTTCTTTGAGAACTATTGTCAGTTTCTTATTCCAACAACCTTGTCTAGGTCCATATACTGCCTTTTTCAACAGCCACATTTTATTCTCACCTGGTTTCTATAGTTCATTAAGGGGCTTCACATACATGGTTTCATTTAAGTGACCATTCAAGTAAGCTGTTGTAACATCCATATGTTCAATTTTCGTCGCTTTCACAGTAATTGTCAACAAGTACCTGAGAGATGAATATATCTAACAACAGGTGAGTAAGTTTCTTCATAATGTATTCCTTCTCTTTGGGAACAACCTTGTATGACTAGCCTTGCTTTATGTTTCAACTGTCCACTGTCAGTTTCCTTATATTTGATGACCCACTTGGTTTTCAAGACTTTTCTTTCTTCAACACAATCTACTAGAACATACGCTTCATTATCTAGTAAGGATTGATGTTCTTCTTCCATGGCCTTTGTCCATTCACTAGCATCTTGACCACTGAATGCTTCCTCTACTGTTTGTGGATCATTATATTCTGCCCTAATATGATCTGCGCCAGACCAGTATATTGAGTTTTGTTTTTTACATGCAGTCATGAGAGTCATTCTCCTCTGAGTTTCGACCTTCTCATTTGATGCTTGACGGGGTAAAAAACCACGAAATCTTTCTGTAATTGACTTTGATTCTTCACTATACTTTTGGGATGAAACTTGCAAAGGTGAGAAGCCATGAAAATCATCTCGTTCTTCACTCTCCTCTAGAGCTGAAATCTCGCCTGTATGTAGGTCACAAACCACTGCAGGTAGCTTTTCATTATGTTTTACCTCTTCTTCTTGTGTAGATATGCCTTCAAACAAAACATTGTTGCTAAATGTGATCTTCTTTGTTTTCGGGTCGAGCAACTATAACCCTTCTTGTTTTCACCATATCCAACAAAAATCATTTTAGCAGATTTGGGATCCCACTTCTTTCTTGTCTCCTTTGGAATGTGGACTAATGCCTTGCTACCAAACACTCTCAGATGAGATAGATTGGGTTTTCTGCTATACCATAACTCAAATGGTGTCATGTTCCCTATAGGTCTTGATGGAGAACGGTTACTTAAATATGCTGCAGTCGATACAGCCTTTGCCCAGAACCTTTTATGAAGATCTACGTCTAACAACATTGTTCTAGCATTTTTGACAAGAGTACGGTTAAGCCAGATGTCTTCAGAATTGATGCCAATTTGGAATTTACATATTCTGTCCCATTATCTGTTCTCAGTGTTTTTAATTTGTAGCTTTTCTGGTTTTTAACATAGTCTTTAAATGCTTCAAACACTTCAGGTACTTCACTTTATCTTTGAGGGTATAGACAAAACAATATTTGGAATAGGCATCAAGAAACGTAAGGAATTATTTATTTCCATCTATAGATACTTGTTCTATTGGGCCACACGTCTGAATGAACTAATTCTAATGTTCTCTTTGCACAACTATTTGAGATCTCAAATGGTTTCCTGGTTTGTTTTCCCTTTACACATGTTTCACAAGGAACATTACACTTCAATGAACCTTTTATCCCTAAAGTGACAGTGTTTATCATAGACATGCCATTCCTATTTAAATGTTGAAGACACTGATGCCACAAAAATCAATTTGTGCTAGACAATTAACATTTTTCTGGTGGTGTATCCAATTTAAAAATTCCCTTATCTACAGACATTGTAGCTATTCTTTCACCACCTTAACTATCTGTCCCCTTGACTTGCTGAATATAACTTTATGGCCATATTCCACTATTTTGCTTACTGATAGTAGATTTACTGGTACTTCAGGAACATGTACAGGACACTGTATTTTTGTGGGTGTACTCTGCCTGTAAGTGGAATTGTATACGTCAATATCTTCACTTGCTACCATTTCACCTTTAAGACTAGAACTGTTTGCAGTCACAATTGCTCTATTACGTGGCACAGTGTTTTGTAAATGTTTATTACTATTTACGATATGTGTGGAAACACATTAATCAACATACCATTGCTCAACTTTACTATGTTCAGGCAAAATTCTTTCTGAAGTAGCAAAAACATAATCTTTTGTAGATGACTGACCTGTTTTAATCTTTTGTGTGCTCATTGTTTTCATCCCTCTTTTAGACGTTTGACGACAATTCCTTGCCAAATTACCAATCTTTTTGCATTTGTAGCAAACAATCGTAGTAGGTGGTTTAGGCTGGAACCCATTTTTCCGAGAAACCTTCTTGTATTTTCCGGCGATAAGAACAGCATCTCGGTCAGTTGATGTGTAGGGATCAGCCTCGTTTTCTCGAACATCTTGGAGTAATTTCACTTTAATTGAGTTGCCAGTTATTTTCACTCCTGAACTCTCTATTCCAATAATCATTGGGGAGTAGTCGCTCGGTAAACAGACCACCAGTAATGTCCTGCCCCATTTTGTTCACTTCAAACCCTATTTGATTGAGTTTGTGGGTGGTGGAAATTATTCTATCAACATATTCATCCATGTTTTTACATGCCTCTAATCTGGTAGTAACCAATGATCTTAACTAGCCGACCCGCCTTGTTAGCCCCGAATCTTCCAAAGGTTTTTTCGAGTTGTTACCTCGCTTCTTTAGCGGTCGGTGCAGTTTTCACGTCGGAAAAATTTATAGGATCAGTACACAAATCCAATTTTCGTTTATCATACTCTTTTCCTTCATCATTCTCTTTTCCTTCAACAACCTTCCACAAGTCGTCAAGTTGTAATAAAGCCTTCATTGCGAATTTCCAATTCTGATAGTTCCTTCGGCCAAGTTTTTCTACGCTCGGTAAATTCGCGCTAAGTTTTCTTAGGAACCAGTAACATACACTTTCTTGCACATACAAGTCAAAAATATTACTACCTCAAAAATGTGACATTCCAGAAACTTCCCGTGGCCTAAAAAATATGGCATTCTAATGCGCCGAAAATCATCATGTTGCGTTTCTTCTTGACCCCATCACTTTCTCGCTCGTCGTACATCGATACTCTCACCTGCAGTAAGAAACGCACTACTTGTTTTTACTGTCTAGCCACTTGAGTGCCTGGGCCCATAACCTAACAGAAAAATGTATCCGGCGGTGAGAACGAACAAAAACACGACTGTGCTCCATAGTCTCTTTACGTTACGGCTCTTCATAGTTTTAAGGGTACGTCGACAAGGAACTACAAAGCAACATTGCCAGCACAACTAGCACAAACAAGAATGACAACATCATCAATGCCAACCTGACAAAACAAAATAAACCTAGTCCTCTTTACTACCTACATAACCAAAAATATAAATTTCACATTCCAACAAATACAAATAAACAAGGGAAGGTGGGCATATAGTTTTTAGACGTGTACTACTCTGAATACAGAACTTGTGAAGAAAACTGCAAGGAAAAGTGACCAAAAAAATTGCAACAAAAATATTTTTAACAGATTTTACAAACTTTTGAACCCAAATTTATTCATGGTTCCTCAGGAGAGGGTCACAATAGAGAGAAGGTTGTAATGAAGGACACTGTAATAGAATGGTGTTACTGTACCATGCTACAATGATCATTTTAGCTTCTTGGACAAAGTCAGCTATTCTCAGTGTCATATTTAAAGCACTATCAACATCGTACTAATTTTACACAGCGTAAATTTCAACCTTGATTTAAACAAAACAAGATCTTTAAACGATTTTCAAAATACATTGTCTATTTTATTGTAACATTCTTATCACTTGTTCATTTTTAAGGTAACCTTGATTTAATTCACATTTTAACACATTATGAAGTATTTCGAGGGGAAGAAAAAAAGAAAATTCATCCTCGTATTATACCATGATCACATGTAAGTTAATGAAGTAGACTACTGTCTTGTAATGTTACAACGATAATAATTAAACCTTTAGTATTTATTTTACAGTCGAGCCTCATGACTACAAGAAACCACGCTTCCCGAAAAATCTGTTGCAGTTGTGTTGTTGTCATAGTTAGGGTAGTTTATCCTGTTTAGACCCCTTAAAAATAAAAAAAGTACAATTTTTGCTATAAGTTTTGTGTTCATTGGGTAGTCACTAACGTAAAACAAAAACATTTCATAGAATGAATTGATAATTTAATTTAATAAGCCTGTTTTTTCTGAAGAAATGTATACCTGTACGTACAAACCTATAACATCCTCGTCTTGTTTCCGGAAATGTTTATAAAAGTGAGTGAGGAGTATCTTATTTCGGTGTGTATATGCAGCACCAAACTTTTTGGGAACATTTAAGGAAAATTAACTATATTCCCATAGTTCTCCTGGGACCTAAATATCTAAGAATTGTATAGAATTTTTTACCTTCCATGTACAGAAACACTGTCAGTTTATTACAGTTTAATTATTTTTGTAATTAAATATATGTGTTGTACATTGAACAAAGATTTTGGCCACAAGTTTAGTATGCTGTTTGTATTAAATGAATCGGTCCGCATAGATGTATACAGATTATTTAACAGTAATATATGATGTAGTTTTCAAGAATTTTTCATTCCTCAATAGGCATGTACACTTTTTACGGCTGAGTAACAGAGTTTATTTAAAGTGTTTTCATTATTTGAGAAATTCAAAATAAGTATTCGTATATTCAAAAGTTGTGCCAAGTTATAGTATGCAATAAATCATCATTTATTTTCCCCTTATAATCTGCTTTTACTCTGTGGGGTTTTTGACTTTTTAACATGTTAGAGCATATGCTTAATTACAAACGTTGCAGTTAGTTCATGAATGCAATAAGAATTTTCCAGTGTTGCTGGAAGGAATTAAAAATTTTAAGACTCTATCTGGCATCTAGGTTATCACTCGTATTTGCTCACACTTTCGTGAAATGCAAGTTGGTTGTGATATCTAGTTAAAAATAGCTGACGTGTTGCATGACTGAATCTAAGAATGGACAATAAGACGTGACAAGACCTGGGCCCAATTAAATACCCTCACCTGCTGTTTTCACTGACACATCGCAACGCAAGTGCAGAGCAAGTTTAAACGTGTATTCTATTGCAAGAGAGTAAGTATTTAATTCCATTACAACACAACCAGATGCAACGCGGGTGCAAATTTTGCAACGCACCATAAAAAGCGATATTTAATTGGTCCCTTGGGGTAGTCCAGTAACAATGGAAAGTGCAGTTTTATCATTGCAAAGTAGGAGACTGATATTTTCCTCCAAATTCTTTAGAAAGTAACTAAGCAACTTTGAATAAATGTGTTTGGAATATTTCTACTATTATTCAATATTTAAGTAGGTGTTTATAAATTGTTTGTACTGAGATTTTAGTGTAATTTTAGTTACTAAATCATTTTGTGTGCTTTGTGTAAAATTCTATTACGTGTTTTGTTTCAGATGTAAAGAATTGAAAACACTATGTTAGAGCCAGTTATAACATAAAATAATGCCAATTGAAATTCTCTATTTAATAAATTATAAGTTAATCTTAGATAATTGAAGTCTTGAACATGTAAATAAACTATCTACTTTGAAACTTGAGAATACATACTAATTTGTGACTATAAGATACAAAAAATGCTTATTTCCAAGTGCATTCTGCTTGTAATGTGACAACTTGTAAATATTACAGTTTGATGGACTGCACGTGGTGAGTGGCTCGTTGGACACCAGTATTCGTGTTTGGGAGGTCGAGACAGGGGCTTGCAAGCACACGCTCATGGGTCACCAGTCGCTCACCTCAGGCATGGAACTGCGTAACAACATCCTGGTGTCTGGAAATGCAGACTCCACTGTCAAGGTGTGGGACATAGTCACCGGACAGTGTCTACAAACTCTCTCAGGTATTTACCTCTAGTGTATTTTGTAACTGTAGCGCACCGTTGGCATCTGTGACCGACGGGTTATATTATGTTGCTTGCACTGGTGCAAATACACGTAATTCTGCTAGACTATGCTAACTTACGTACTTTTTTTATGTTTATGTTGCACATGTAAGTGAACAACTGTGATTTGGAAACAATCAGAATGAACTTTGCCTACTATAGTGCATAGATGAGCAAGGAGGGCAGGCGTAAACACTAGCGTCTGTAGCCGTGCCACTGAACATTGTATTTGCGTATAGTACACGTTGTGTTACATAATTCAGCAATACATACAATAATATTAAGGTGTAGCGGAGCTGCTATCCCTCTCCGTGTAGATGTTCGCAGCTCCTCAAGTTGTTCAGGCACGCCACAGAGCTGTGATATGCCTTCCACGCGCATGTGGGAATATAAAGTTTGGAAGTTATGGAATTCTTATGGTGATTGCCACTTAACCCCATGTTGACCAAAAGGAGCAGATTGATGTTCTGTACTGTCTGTTTTGAAATTTTATTTTTATATGATGTGGTATGCTTACACATAGACGAAGGTTTTGCTCGTACAGTAATTTATTTACTATACAAGGCAATGTTTATCCTCCCATTGTACCCGAATTTGTTAAAAACTGTAAGATGTGCAGTTTTACTAAGTGGATTACCGATATATCTGTATTTGATTACCTATGATGTAAAAAGAAAATTAAATCAAATTACAGGTAAACCTCATTATAACGAGACGTCTGAATGGCTCAAAAAATTCTCGCTATAGCCAAATGTAGTAAAAAAAAAAATCTGATATTTCCTTAAGTACATGTGTTTTCCCTAGTGTACATCCTGGCAATCTTTTGTTACTACTGTATACTCCAAATAAACACAGAAGAAAGCCGTATTTTATCTCGAAATAGTTGCATGTTTTATTAAATAAAATTATCTGAAGATCAACAGGTGGGACCTACAACTGAGAAAAAAATGTACCTAGAGGTGCAGAAAAAAATTAATGAAATTTAAAGGATAATTTCACTTACCGGTACCAACTAAATTGTACACAATGCTTTCGATGTTATAGTGTTTAATTCAGTATTCATCTTTCTCCAAGCTGCACTACTTTCAATTTACTCCAAATGCCAAGCATGCGACTATGTTACCAAACTGTGCAGCAAAATTAAAATGTTATAAGATTGAATTGAACACCTGCTGTATAATTACGATACTTTTACTTTATCATCACAAAAGTCTGCCGCTCGTGTTTACTTTCACGGTGTGAAAATAACAAACTAGTACGTGTGTGTGATGTGCATGCGTCGCAACTGCTGTAGTGTAGGCCGCTAGTCTGTAGCTATGTGTGACAACACTGCTGCGACTACGCATTGCAACACCGCTTGGTTCAAGGTCGCAGCTGCTACCACCAACCCACGCACGCACTCATTGTACATGTCGCGCTCCAGCAGCCAGCTACGCGGCATGCAGCTATCGCGATACCAGCAGCGGCTAGCTTACATTACAATGACCTATAAAGCTGTGCCGTGGCCTACACTGTGGGCCGCCTTTCACAGCCTGCCCATAAACAATTATGGTAGTGACAGTTTTGAAAGCTACGGCAATAGTGTGGGTATTTCTGAAATGCTGTAAAGTAAATCGTGCTACAAAATACTGTTTTTTTAAATTAATACAATATAAAAGAGTAATGGAAAAATATTACCTTAAAATCCTGTTAAGGTTTACAAAAAAACCGGAGTGGTGCTTATTATCGTGAAAACGTGAAATTATATTACAAAACTACGTCCGCTACATTATTTCTTGTCACTCAATTGTTTAACACTTTTTTTTAAAAACCAGTCATAAAACACTCTTTAATTTTCCTTCGAAGAGAGATCTCCGACACTTTGGCTTTGAGCATTGGCTTACTTATTGGTACATCTGAAGAACGTTTTTGGTTAAACCATTCTAGCAACACATCCTCTAAATCAGAATGGTCTGCAGCATGTAATTTTTTACTACCTGTCGGCACATTTTACTTCAGAACAGCAGCCTTTATTTTGTCCTTAATTTTTAAGGATCGTGAACAGTGTATAGGACTGCAGATTATATCGTCTGCCAATGTCACTTTTGCTGACATTCCCCGCTATGCACTCGGTAATAATTTTTAATTTTGTAACAATATCAAGTGTCTTACGCTTGCTTTTGCTTGCCATTTCAAAAACTAGACTAAATAGCCAAGTAATTTATCCAAAATAAATACAGCATTGACCTATCAATAGGCAATACGACACTACGATTGACACTTGGCGGAAACAACTAAGTTTGCGTGAAAAAAAGCAGGATCAAGTACAAAACTCGACAGATTCGTGCATGCGCCGCATCGCAGCGCGTATCTGTTGATTTAAGCAGCCACGCTACAAGCTTTAAAAATTGCCGCATTGAAGCACCACAAGTGCGATAAATTGCAGCAAGAATGTGCGAGGTATCGATTGTGTATCGCTACCGACCTATCGTTATAGCAAACAATATTGTTGAAGTTCACTCGTAAATAAATATTTTAACCTTGTTTTTCGTATACGGCGGGTTGGTACTTTTTAAAATTCTCGTAATAGTGAATGTCTTGTTATAAGCCATACTCGTTACAGTGAGGTTTACCTGTATTTATGTCAGTAAAAAATGCAGGCATCTGTCTTATAAATAAAATAATGTCCCAGACTTGTAACTAACAATCCCACATCTCTGGGGGAAATAAAAATTATGAACAGCACACAATGTAACTCCTTGAGATCACCTGCTGACTTTTTAAAGTACTGAAATGATATTTATGACCTCTATTTGGTTTTACAATAAAATTAGATTCCAGAAATATACATGCAATGCTTCTGTAAATACAGCATGAGGCAGTCTTTTACATTTTAACAAAAGGTAATCAGCTTGGAGAGCGTGGCATAAGTCGACTGTAATGCATGCAATGCATTCATGTGTGAAAAAAACTCACCTTTGTTTATAGTCAAACCATGATTTTGCAACACTTGTTAAATAGAAACTTTTTAAGAGGTTTTTAACTGTAATACGGTCTTATAAAATGTTTTTTAATTTTGTCATATTTTGGAAAATTCAACAATATTGTTTGCTATAACGATAGGTCGGTAGCGATACACAATCGATACCTCGCACATTCTTGCTGCAATTTATCGCACTTGTGGTGCTTCAATGCGGCAATTTTTAAAGCTTGTAGCGTGGCTGCTTATATCAACAGTTACGCGCTGCGATGCGGCGCATGCACGAATCTCTCGAGTTTTGTACTTGATCCTGCTTTTTTTCATGCAAACTTAGTTGTTTCCGCCAAGTGCCAATCGTAGTGTCGTATTGCCTATGGATACGTTAATGCTGTATTCATTTTGGATAAATTACTTGGCTATTTAGCTAGTTTTTAAAATGGCAAGCAAAAGCAAGCGTAAGACACTTGATATTGTTACAAAATTAAAAATTATTCTGAAAAATTCAACGTGTGTTCAAAAAAAATAATTTTGATTTATGTAATGCAATAAAGGCATTTTAAATGGGAGCCATGCTGATAATATTGTTGTGTTGTGGGTTATGTTTTGTTCGGTATTTTGTTGTGTAGGTTGAATTCGGACATGTATTAAAATTTATGAGAATTTGGTAATATTCTAACTAATCTCTACTTTTTAGTAGTTTCGGTTTGGAAAGGGAAGGTAGAAAAATGCAGTCACGAGTTGTAATTGTGTAGACTAATCTAGAATTCAGTCAGGGTTTAATCAATAATGTTATGGGCCATAACATTATTGATTAAACCCTGACTGAATTCTATGGCCTGTTGGCCTTGGGCGTAGGCAGAGGTGCCAACTACTACGGATTATCCATAGTTTATACGAATTACGATGGTTTACTACGGAAGTACGGATCCTGTTGATAAACTACGGATTTATTAGCTACCGCCCGACTGTAAATGAATAGGCATGTTCCATTGTGTATGCATGTATTTCAATTCGTAACTCTGTGGATCATTTGACGCGCTGTTTCTTTTCCCACGCTCCGGCACACACACATTGTTTTGTTTCT
>PNEQ01130567.1:26251-55713 GCA_003012365.1 Medauroidea extradentata | reverse complement strand
TAGCCATTTTTCTTGTTAACATAAACTTATAACCTAAAATTCCTTACCTAATAAAAATTAACAAGTATGATTAAATATCTAACCATCTACATTTAATTTTAACACCATTTAAAACACTTAATTAAATTTTAAATAATTGCCTCCATCCCACTTCTGACACCAGTGTTACAAGCTTGCGGGCTAGGTACGTTTGGGGATGTAGGACTTTGATAAAATAAAGAAAATAAAGCTAATCTAGTTTATTTACAACTGTATATACAAAAAAAAATATATGTCTATAAAGATTTATCACAATAAATGGCAAACAGAAGAAACAACTACTACTTACATAAAGGATAAAAAAATACATCTACACAAGTTCTCTGTCTATAGAAAGGTTACTAGTCACTCGCAATGGTGGACCCAAAGAAATAATACCGCAGAATCTTTCTGGCCTAGAATCACCTTCTTCCTCCTACTTGCTGTGGTCCCACTCGCTGGACGCCCTTGAACAGTCGTCGCAATCCAATACTCGTCACTATCACTTCAGATCACACTAGGCACCTGCCAGCAAAAACTCTCCCTCTCCTGCTGCAGCTCCCCCTTATATACCTCACCCTCCTTCTTCTAGAATTATCTCGGCGAGTCTCTGTTCTCCAACTTCCTGGAAAGATGTCGCTTCAAAGTCACGCACATCCCCGAGAGATAAAGAGGGAACAGGATCATTCCAGATCACGATATTTTCTCTCGGTTACCCGATACTGGGCGTAGGTGGTTATCATGGAGTAATACAATCCATGCGGCTCCCGAGGAGGCCTTTTAGCGCTGCAGCCACTGTATTGTATTTCGCCGCCCTGCCCGACAGCCACGGCGCCGAGGAGTGAGTGGGAAGGGGGTGTCCTAGCTCCGCCACCACAGTATCGTACTACGCCGTCCAGCCAGACAGTCGCGGCTCGCAACAATATTTTTATGAGTAAAGGAAAGCAATTATCAAAAAGCCGACATGCAGTTTTGTTTAAAATCGTCTTCTCAATTTTGGTTTATTTTTAAAGGCAGTAAAAACTATAGGTCAAGCTAATTATGTAACTACCGAAATTCTGGTTAGTTGACTTTTTAGTTGAAACTGTACAATTTCTTGTTTTGAAAACAGAAATAAAACATTTTAAACAAAACTGCCAATCATATTTTTGATATCAGCTTTCGTTTAGGATTAAAAAAAATTTACGCAAAAAACAATAGAAACTAAAGAGCATAGGATTAAACAGCCCATTATTAATTTTTCGTCTGCTAAAACACGTTACTGTTTTTTGATCGTAAATTAAATTCGGGTTTTACTATACACGTTTTTGGTTTTAGAGACAGTTGCAGTTTTTTTTAAGAATGTGATGTGAAACTAAATATATATATGTATGTGTTTTGTATTTTTAATCGTACATGTCATAGCTGTAAAACCAATCTTATAACACAACTACTTCGCACGTTGTCGCGAATTTAGAATAGGCAAGTTTGTGAAACGTTAAGTTTCATTAAATTAAAGGAGTCATTGCCATTTATTTATCGTTCCCAGAATGTTTGTTTTGTCGAATCTTGTATTCTAGATTACATGGGACTGAAAGTGTGCGAAGACATACATCACAAACAAGACATCGTTCGAGATATCATTCGCAAACGGTTTTAAGACATATACAGTCGCTTGCCTCTTTTCAGTATTGCGTTTACATTTAACGAGCTTATCTTAAATCTGGAAGTTTTGCGTGTGAAATTAATTATTTTATCAATGAACCGTGTGTAAATTATACGGGAGGAAACACAGAGGGAGAGCAGCGCATATATTAAAGAGCCGACGCACTGAAACCTCATAGTATATAGAAGTTACTTAGCTTGTATTTATAAAAACCTACCATTTACTATAGTTGTTATTAAGAACTTTTGTAATTAATATGTAGATACTGTAAACAACGTTATTCGGGGCAGTGTAATGTACACATAAACATTTTACAGACAATTGGAACCAAAGTTCGTTACAACGTTTACGTTTACATGCAGTGGAAATATTTGAACTGGCAGAAATATAAATATAGCAGTGCTCTTTGAGGGTTCACGTTATCTTTAACCGACAATAAAACCAATACATTAAGGATTGTGCTTCAGAATTGAGTTTACCGGCATTTTTTAAATAGTTCGTTTACCGGCATTCAGTTACAGCCCTATGATTCCTGGGTGATTTAGAAAAAAAGTTAAGTCAGCATTAAATCATAAAAACTTGTAACAACGTTTTCACAATATCCAAAAAATGTCAGTCCACAACTGAAATTAACTATCAAAAATAAGTTTACAAAGTTTTATTACGTTTTAACATACCTATTCCAATTATATGCACAAATCAAGAATCATAAAAAGTTATCTTATTTAAATTTTATTTATTTTTTAGTATAGTTCCCAAGTTTTAAAAAATAACAGTTATACACAATTAACTGTATTACAATTGTACTGTCTGATTCTGGAGTTTTTAAGCATTTAAATAAGATGTTTCTGTTTGTATGTAGATCATCTTTCACAAAGAAAAAATCGACAATATTATACCATTTCCGAATTATTTACCATGAAATTTCAATCTGCTGTAATATCAGTAGCAGGTAGCCATTACAAAGGCCTAAGTTCCTTGAATTTTTTCCTCAATGCGTATCGACAGTGATCGTTCGTATGTCATATATAAAATGCAATATACAAATAATACCACTTCCAACGTAAATTTTAAATTTGTATATTTGAAGACGGTATTTATTATTGCGTTGTTCTGTATGCAAACGACATATGCAATGCACGCCATGAACGTCACGGGCAAAATCGGTTCCCAATTCAGAAATCAAAGAAAACGGCAATACACGATATCGCCTTCATGAGTTTAATTCGTAAAGAAGCTATATTTATAGTTACGTTTAGCATTGATTTACAGACGGTAATGTGTAAAACATTCATGCGTACAGATGGAATGTAAGATAGACTTATTTGGTGTTTGTGTGTATATAAAGCACACACACACACATATATATACATATATATTTATATACAAATATATACTTACACATGAATTTAATGTAAATTCGCAGTCATAAATCTTCTTCTAAAATTCCGCGAGGAAAAATGCTTTAACTTGACAAATTACGAACAATTAAAATATATGCTAATATCATTTTCATATATTATTACATCCAGTGTTTTTTCAGCATTATTATATAGCATGTTTAAACCAACAGTCAAATTTTTCGTGAGTCCTGTTTTGTGCCAGTTGATAAATCAGTTGAACATTGTTATTTGAGTATGTACAGTTCATATAAATTCAATTAATGAAAATATGTAGGTATATAGCCTAATCACGCAGTACCAGCAATATAATTTTAATTATAGCCTACTTCTCTGTTTCCTGAAACGTTATAATTCATTTGTATTTTATAATGTAATGTGAGAGGAAACGTATGCACAACCCATAAGTAAACTTCAGTTTAATTCAGAAAATTAGTTATCTGTTAGCTAAAAGACTATCAATCACACTCATCACACCGTCTAACTCAAAGCGACCTAAGAATTTAAAATTTTTACTGCGTTTTTTTTTTTTAAGTTCACTAGTCAATAAGTATCACGCAATGCTATTTATTAATCGTAAAAAATAAAAATAATAAATTCGAATTTTGGTAAAGAGGCACAGGTAAGTTACTCTTCCCAAACGATATTTAATAAATTTTTTAGCATACGTATACTAGAAGAGGGTTTTTTGTTCGGAACATTCCTTGAGATGCTACAGCATCCTTAGATAAGAAGGCAACCTATGTAATAATTAAGTGCAATTGTAGCTATCATGTAAGTTGGGGTAGTCTGGAACATATCCATTAAAAGCATTGTAACTTACTTGGAATGTAAAAGAAAGTAGGTAATTAAAAATTACCGTACGTGGAGGTCAGATGAAGAGCAAATGCTTAAAAAACTAAAAGTCACGTTTTTGTATAGCTAATGGCTCAAGTGTTCTCTAAATATTGTTGCATGGTTTGTCTTCGTACGGTACAACCTTTGACCTCTTCCCTGCAGGGTACAGTCGGCTCATAATTTTGTGGATAACGTAATTAATTCCTAACCCGTACAATACATAGAAAACAAGAAATATATTTGTGACATATAAACTCTGACATCTTCATACGATAAATTAAACTTACAGTAATATTTTTTGCAAGAAATTTGGGATTTTGCAGTTCACGATAATTTTTATATTACTTAATAACGTGTATTGTGCGTATTCATTTAAGTTTGTACATTAATTTTGATATTAGAATTAGCATTTATTTATGAGTTATCCTTGTTCTAAATTTGTATAAATTTCAAAATACTTAATTTTAAAAATACGTGTAGGCGTGTTTGCGTTAATACTTACAAATTGTGTTGATATTAATAATTTTTTTATGCAGTAGAAATTGTATTTATAATGTATATGTTTACATTTGCATTTATATTTGTTGTATTGTTAGTAGTAATGCGTCATTAATCCTTATACATAATTGTGCTGTTCTGCAATATTTAATTCAGTATCAAAAGCAAAACGTTTTGGTAATTTCTACATATTTGGCCACCTATTTACTTTAAAAAAACGTGCATAACTAAAATATTTTAAATTGATTATAAAGTATTTTAAAAACTCGACATCAAATATACAATTTATTACATGTTTTCTTAAACATATATTGTTTAAAATTTTTACCATATTGGTATCTCGCAATATTAAATACCGGCAATTGATTATGTAACATAATTTTTGTTTATTTACGACCATATTTTTCTTAGTATGTTCCTAAGAAAATTTTTCGTAAACGTTGTAGTATAAAAGATTCACACAAAGAAAAACCTTCGTAGCAACTTATCAGTAAAAATAAAATGTTGTAGTTGTGGAAACTGAATTACACCTGTTAAAGTTTCAGCGCTTATTAATTAGTTTAGATAAATCAGTACAAAAAAGAAAATGGTCATCACGGACGTTAGAGAAACATTCCCTGTTTTAAGAAATTTGTTCAATTTTCCTAAAGTTAGCTTTAAAAATTATCTTCCTAGTCTCCCTCGCCAAAAGGTAGCATGACATAATTATTAATCACGTACACAAAGTTTCATAGTTTTCGTATAGCAATAGGTCTTTCCCCTAAATATGTAAGTAGAAACTCTGTACACTGCATAAAACACCAACATATAATCTTTTGTTCGTTTCAAAGCTGCATGAACACGAAATAAAAACGTGAAAGTGTGAACATATATTACAGTAATTAAGATCGCGTAGTTTGCTGATAATAAAATGTCATATTGCAAATACATCGTGCAGTGCAAGTGAAAACTAGTTGTGTTATTTAAACTTTGTGAGAATAAATCATGCATTGTAAGTAAATCTCTGACAGGTTCCGGGATTTAGCAAAATCTCCCACGTCCATTGCAAACAAAAATTAAAGAAAATACGTTTGCAAGGTGTTCGTGTCTTCCTTGTGCGTAACATTCACATAGAACTTGTGTAAATTGCTATAGATTATAATACTTTTTAAAAGTCTTACTACATTTTACATTTGATAAATCCTGACAAAAATTTTATAATGGCAACAATTTGTTGAGAAAACATGTTCATTGTGGGCGAAACAATACTCTTTGTTTATATGTATTTCAGTTAGCACGTTATTATAAACAGTGATATTACAGTTTTATTCCTAGAAAAATATTTTGCCATGTCAGATGATCTTTATGAAAGATCTGTATAAATTCACACTGAAAACCCGTATAAACCAATATAAGTGATCTTGTAAGTATAGAATAACTTTATACTTAACTACATCTCACACATCAGGTTTGAGTAATAAATGTGCAAATGAAGAAATATTGTCCATAATTATCAACAATTGAGAAAAGCAGATGTTTCCAGAAAATAAAAAGTTTCCTGAATATTTAAACGTCTAGAAATACTGTCGTTTAGGTAGTTTGTACAAACTTTTAAAACTTGCTGGTTTTAGTTGTAAGCGAAGAAAATCTCAGTCTGCCAAAAGAACGATAAATTTCGCAAAGCACATATATTCCACGAGCCTTAGCGTTAAACTTTACAACTTTTATATGGCTTCATGGATATTACGGACGCGTGCAATGCGTTTCACTAACTCCAAGCATTATTGTTAAACATTCTTTCTGTAGTTCAGGCATTTATGTATCCGATAAAAGGTATTCGTTCATCAACAACTAGACCCACCCCATCTCTAAAATATTCTATTATAAAATTTCTGCAGTTGCTTTTCTGACCTGCTACTTCGTGATTTCAAGTTCGTTTGCTATATTAAAGAAAGATTCGAAGCTCTTAATCCGTGAATTAATTGTAGGCAATCTAAACGCATGCTTTGAAGGTTCTTATCTTGTTACATTGTACGTTATTTTTTCTGTCAATGTGTTAAGAGGACGCTACTTTGATGACTGATAACACTGAGAAAGGCAGTATTGTTAAAGAAAGTTGCAAAAGGCAGGGACAACAATAAGTTTGTGTTACAAAGAACTCGCTCAAATTTTCCAACAATGCAGCATTTTTTCTTGAACTTAATTTATTATTTTCTATATAGAAAATATTGTTCCTTCTCCTAAATTTGCTGCTCTCTTTACAGATTATATGTGCTGTTGTTTGAAAATTGCAGACAATACTAGCATCATTTATTTATTGAATCCCTTACGTAAAAATATTACGATTTCTCCAACAAAACGTTTTTCTCAATTCACATGTAAGAATTAATCTTCCCTTTCGTCAAGTTTGCACACTGTTTATCAATCACTTTTCTATCAGAAATTATTAACATTGTTGTCAAATGTTCATTTATTTATAATTTTTATTGCCAAATTTTGTGTAGAATTTCAGCTAATAATACTTTCAAAACAGTTATTTAAAATTCTGAAAATATATTATAAAAATCTAGTTTTCTGTACATATATATTTTTTTTCATTTGTGAATAGCTGGAGAGGAAGAAATATATTACGAAAAGGTTTTTGCCGCTGGTGACACAAAGTTTGTGTCTTATCTTTGTTTAAATTTCCTCTGGATTAAAATTGATATCACAAACATAATCGTTTATCATTGTAACTGTACTGATATCAGACTCAGACTTCACTTTGTCTACCTGTTAATTTTTCACACCTAAAATGTGTTCTATTTTATAGTTTATGTGTGCGTCCAATGTAAATTCAGAAGTTAGTTCTGTCACAACGTATTTAAACAGATAACACATTCGCTTTGCTATCTATATTATGTATGTAACTGAATGTGTATTACTTTTCCTCTGTCCGGGTACAGACTGTATTAGTTTGTATTTGTCAGGTGTATTTAAGAAAAGATAGCGAAGGCTTTCCCAATCAGTGGACGGTAGGTTCCTTTAGCAGGCAGTTTAACCTTCCTTAATGTTTGTCACTCCGTAAGGTGACGTAGCTGATAGAGCATTGAATATATCTTCCGCGTCACTTATCCTTACACATTGTAAATAAATTACATTTCCGAAAATTGTAACTGCAGAATTTTTTTTGCATTTAATTTATTTTACAGAAAACTTAAATGCTTCTTAGGACGTTTAAAATTAGTTTCCTAATACAAGGCAGGCATAGTCCTGTTTTAGATGATAAAATAATTCATACATATGTCTGTATTTTTAAATCGCTCTGAAACTAATGCGATATTTTACATAAATCTATAGTTTTTCAGTTGTTTTGTGTAAAAAATGTGCTCAATTCAACAAAATAATTCTCGCTTGATTATTAATTTTTATCACGTTTTCTAGCACAGCTCCTAAACCACATAAACGTACCATATAGTTAAAGAATTATTTTAACGTTGTATTGGTACTACGAGTTCAAATAATGAAAAACCCTCGGTGGGGCACAAACTCATGTTGTGTTGCAAAAAGGAAGATACATTTTTATAACAAAAATAAAGAGCTGAATAAAAAATACATCAATAAGTTTAAATGTTACTGACATTTTACTGTGTTTGAATGTGGATGTTAGTTCGAATTCACGATAATCTGATTGACGGTATTATTTTAAGTTAGAACTTATGATATATATGGCTCAATGGAGTAATGACGTGTCACTATAAAGTTATGTATTTATATCTTTGGTGAAAAAAGTTCCGAACGTAAACTAGAAGCAAGGATGATTTTTAACACTTGGCTCAAAATATCTACTAATTCACTAGAAGACCTCAAAACTCACATTTTATGCGGGAAAAAGATTTTTTGCAAAGGACCAAATTAACCCTGGTTTAAAGCAATTTTTTTTACGTAAATAACCAGATTGAATCTAACGGTAAGATAATAACCACCATCTTTAACAAATATATAATATACAGTTCATAAGAAAAGTTTGCAGTTGACGATAACTTGCGTTAAAGTACAGCCCCTTGCATCAGATGTAAGTGGAGCGAGCCGACGTATCATAAATGAGTCGTCTTATGAACATTCCCGAATCCAGATTGCAGCTTATAACTGTCAAGTGGACATAATGTCTACTGCTTCAACGTTATTAAAACAAATTTAAATTTTCCTCGCCGACATTGGTCATATTGCAACATTCGTCTGTAACAGCAAACTGTAAGGAAATTATGAGGAGATTTATTCGTACTATGTTAAAATTATGAAAAGATGTATTATATTAAACACAAAGATTTGTTATTATCTATGTTTTTTATAATTAACAATATTTTTATGATTTTATAATACTAATTGGTACATCGAAAAGCAAGCTTAAGATTTTAAGTAATATTATACGACCTGAGTAAGAGATAAATTTATGCGAACATTTGTATTTGTGTTTTATTAGAGAAGAGTAGTTAAATGACCTTGTCTTGAAGTGCAGAGAACAAAGTATCTAATTACGAAGCAAAAGTTTCTGACCTGAACTCCAAGTTAAAAACTTACCTTCATTACAAGAGTAGCTTTGTGACTTCCCTGAAACGGTGGTATGAAAATACGAGTTCCATAACTTTAAAACGTATTGCAGAAGACACAGGGCAGACGACTGCAATTACTCGAGGAGTTATATCTAGTAGGTTAAAACTGGCAGAAATTATGATCGCTTTTAATATGACTCTTTTCGGTCTCTTCACTAAAAGTCGAAAAATATGTTGACGTAAATATAAAAAAAAATAGTTTCAGTACTTGAAAGATGTCTTCACTGTAGCCAAAACATTAGTGTTAAGTAAGAGTGTATGCGTAGTATAGTAAGTATCAGTAACACGGGTATTTTACTGGCAATAATTTACGTTCACATATTATAATTATGTATATATAATAAGGCCTAACAGTTATATTTGAACTGCCTGGAAACAAGAAATGTGTTGCAATATGAAGTATTCAACTATAAAAGGGTTTTACGAAAAATATCACAATTTGTTGGAATTAGTTAAGGTGAAATTTAATAAATATAACTAACATCCTAAATGTTCTAAAGTAGTTCAGTGATACATTAGATTTGTCTTAAACTGTAATTATAAGAGCAATAGTTTTGTGCTGCTTTATCAAAATTATCACAATACAGGAAAGAAATACTATAAAAACTCATATTCAGGATGCAATATGAAGATGTTCGATATTGTGGAATTAGGTTACTGCAGAGAGGATTTATTCATGAGCAATTTTCATGTGTTCATTTAAACTTTATCGATGTGTTCGAAACATACTTTTATTTTCAAGGAAAATATAGAAAACAATTGAAAATTATAATTCGTAAAGATATGCTTAATGCAAATCACACAAGCTTGTTAGAAAATAACTTATTTTCTCCCGGTTTTTAGTTAAACGTAATGCTCAAAAAAATATTTTCTATTGTCCTGTCCACAGTCACCTAAGTGCGTTTATGAAATAAATGTGGAGAAATTTATAATAATAAATGTATTTTACTATGAAATCTAACATAAACTAGCGTGGGGACATATGTTTAATTTGTTTATTTCTTAAACGGATTTGTTTAGATTAACTACAAGTGGCACAAAAAAACGAATTGACTTTGCTGAAAATAATGACTAGGCATTTTACATTTCTTACGGTAGTGTAAATAGATGATATCCAAATGCGTTTCTGTACTGTGTAACAAGGGCCGCGTGAAACAGGCACAATGTAAGACTATTACAAAGGTTACTTTTGGATACCTTGCTGAAGAGAAAATATTTTTTTTATATTTATAACAGTCTTTGCCTTAAATGCACCATTTGACAATACAAATGTTTCTAAATTTACAAAGTATTATTTTATTGACATAGTTTCCAGTTATGACAACGAGAAGTTTCAACACAACTGATAAGCAGGGACCTCTGATTATTACGGAAAAGATTTCTGCATCAACTTGTCTCATTTCCTCGCGTGCACATCTGCAGTTCTACTTCGTCGTTATTGCCGTCTTGTGTTTGTGGAAAGACGTTTTCCATTTGACTGTACCACCAGAATATGGTTACTGCTATACCGCTCGTATGTGATTCGCATTGAAACGTTAAGTCACGTTTGAGTTAGAAACATCCGGTCACTGACCATGAAGGATAGTTGCAGACGTGCACGTAAGGCCCTGGAACTAACTGGTGTAGATATATTGTCACCAAAAATACAGGTCCCTATAAAAGAACACGTTTCCTTCAACACGTACACAAATTAACCATGAAATGTCAAATAAGTTACGGAATTCAATACATATGGAATAATAGCACAGTTTATTTATTCCACAATACATCTAACACGGTAGGCAAACAACAAAGACAGGTAAAATAAAAAATAAATAAATAAAATGTGTCTACAGCTTAAATTTGCTTACTATCAGCATAGTAGTTCCTGAAATATACGTATTTAAATGCTGTATTAATGTCGTGGAATCTGGGGGCGCACATTACTGTACACAGCCTAAGAAACTTTAAAATTCTGGAATGTTGTTTTTTTAGATCACTCATGTGATTAAAAATAATAATGGTACCACTATTAAAAACGTGTACGGTATGAACAAAATACATCAAATTCTAGTTGACGTACTAAGTACTACAAGTACTACACATGTACCTGTGATGAAATTCGAATAAGCGGTCGACAGCAAGGACATTTAAGGGGCCTCCCTAGTTAGGCTGCATTTGTGTGTGTGAGGCAGGAGCGGTAAGGTTGCCGTTGACCGATGTACGTATAATGTATTATCGCCTCTCCGCACAAGCCCCTCAGCTGGCGTGCAGAGCTTTACCAGTATCCTTTTACCTATGAGGCTTTAAGCTGTGACCACATTATTTTCTTTATAGGGCGCGTAGTTCAAAGTCTAATGCTTGTTTCTATAATTTTATTTTTAACGAATATGGTTGTTAATTTTCCAGAGACGGCAGTCTGTAAAAGCCATTTTTTGCCATTTTGAGGGGCCCTAAAATGATGTTTCTAATGAACTTGCCTAATTTTTAAAACTATAGCGACATAGCTTGAAGTGTGTGTTCTTTTCGTAGATATTGAAATGTAATGCGCAGTGAATAGTTTCGTCAAAATGACAACAGTCGTAACTCGCTGCAACGCAATTGAAGCACAGGTAGGCAGGCCCCTTCAGTCAGTGTCACACAACTTGATGAAATAAAAGGAACTGGGAGAGGAATCGGCCATGGCCATTATTACGGAACCATCGCAGCTTTCGCCTGCGGTGATTTACAGAAACCATGGAAAACTAAAATCAGTATGTCCGGAGTCAGGAATCGAAACTAGGATTTCCCAAATACCAGTCTTACAGCAGCGCTTCACGGCCGTTGTTACAATAGACATCTCGTGATATTAAGAAACGTTCAAACGGCCAGCATTTTGATAACGCGTAAACGTGTACTCTTTCCGCGAAAATAATTTCACCCCAGTTTGTTTCCGTACCTTAAGTGCATATCTGCAGCTGTGCTTCATGGTTATTGGCAACATGTCTTTGTGAAGTCGCGTCAAACATTTGATTGTGCCAAACACAATAAAGTTACTGCATCGCCATATGTATGTGATTTGCGGGCAGAACTTCAAGACACGTGATAGTTAAACATACAATCACTAGAGAGGATGATATATCGCAAAAATATTTCATGCCAACATACTTTTGAAAACGCTGTAGTTTCTTGAAACGTGAATGACTGGGTGATATACACCAAGCTGTCGGCAGACCAATAACAGACATCAAACATTACAATAACTGGATACTTATTAGTTCAGTCAAATAAGGTAACAGCTTAACGTACAAGCGAAAGTCAGTCATCTTTTGATATGCTAAACGTACGTTGAAACCTAGCGAAGAGTCAAGATTTTCCGCGATAAATCATCCTCTCTTACAATCACTGAGCATGAAGCACAGCACTCATGGCACTGAAACTAAATGGGACAATATTCGTATCGTGAAAAGTTCATGACTAGGGCTAGGAGTTTTTCGCGAGTTCAACGACCTACATGATAGAATCTATTATCCAGGGTATACCGAAGCCTTACCATTTGTCCATTTCATTCAGACAGCAGACAATGAACAGGCGGGGCTTGAGTATGCATAGGACATTGGATTTTAGTATGCAGGTAATTGAACTCGCGAATTTTTCCTAGCCCTATTCATGACCCTACACACAAGCAGCGGCGTGGCGTAGATGTGTTGCAGGGTACGCTGTACTTCGCGAAGTCTGTACATATCTTAGAGTATACATATTATTAAACCCCCGGAAATTTCGCGTGTTCAAAGACCTGCCTGCTGGACTCCACAGTCCTGGGTACACTATGTCCTCAGCTATTTGTACAGTGTCTGCTGCTCCAGTGAGTGGCCAGTTGTACATATGACAAAGTAGCAGGTTTGCTATTGGTTCGCAGTCCTCGAGTATGAGTTTCAGAAATTTCAGAAACAGCTACCCAATCGCTAAAATAATAAACTAGTAAAGGAGTTCGAAATCTTATGTCTTCTCAAATGAATTCGCAAAATTTACGGGCCTCTACTAATAAGTAGGGCCCGGTAGTTTTCGCGAGAAGATTTTTGCTCTACTTTGTGTCAGTGCACACCTGCATCTCTCCTTTGTGGCCAGTGATTGGATGCCTCAACATACAACGTCTGGAGGTCAAACCCGCAATCACAGTTATCCATGTATTGATTGGTACAGTCAAATGAATAACAACTCTGCACAACAACACTCTGTCAATAATCACGAAGTTGAGCTGCAGGTGTACACGTAAGAACTGTAACAAAGTGGGGCAAAAATCTTTTCGCGAAAACTACCGGGCCCTACTAATAGGTGGCATTATACTCGTTCCTCGCCACTACCGATAGCCAGCTCATGAATTTGCACAGGCCTCGCAAAATACAGCTTACCGAGCAATACACCAACGTCGCACCACTGCACATAAGACATTGAAACAAAACGGTGGAACAATTTTTTCCTGACAAACTAACCAGAGTGCAGCTGATGTGAAATATCCTCAAAATGTACATTTTTTGGTTTATTCCTACTGCAGTTCTCAAATAGAAAATAGCCATTGTGGAAGTTGCATTACTGGCAGAAATTTCTTCCTAGGTTATATGTTATTTTTGAAACTAGATGTTAGATCCTATTTCTTTGTTTAGGTAAGGTGAGTGGGCTTCACGTCTCGTCGACAGCAAGGCCAATAGAGACGCTGACACACATCTTGGTGCAATGACAGGTGCTGGGAAAGGAGTCGGCCAAGGGTCATTTCCTGGAGATACTTCGGGAAACCATGGAAAAAATGAAATCAGGATGGCCGGAGGCGGGGGTCTTCACGAATGGGACCCCAACGTGCTACCGTTTTTTTATAAAAAATGTTTGGCACAATGTACAATGGCAAGGCTAACGCCTCACCACTGCACCAAACATCCCCCCTCCCTTTAAGTTAGTTAATGAATGCATTTCCCCAGTAACTGTGTATTGTGTAGTTGTCGTTGTAATGGTAAGGTGTCTTCTGGCACACAGACAAGACGAACACAAACACTCAGTCCTGAACCCGAGGAGGTGGTTGTAAATGTCACCTCCCCGGCCGGGAATCGAACCCGGGACCCTCGCCTCACCAGCCAGGAGCGCTAACCACTGAGCCAAGTGGCCGGACTGCCGTTGCGCCACCTCGCTCGGTTTGATTGGTTTAGTTCTCAGAGTCGTGTCACACGTAAAAACCAATATAATTTATTGAATCAGTACGCGGCTTAAAAATCAGTTGCCGTGAAATAACGTCACTTCAAACCTAGACAAAACCTGAAGTTAATGCAAATGCACTAGGCAGGATTCAGTGAAGGATACTTCAGGTAAACTTTTTCACAAATACATATTATATAACTTGGTTGCTGCAACGTCTATTTCAAGGACTAAAAAACCTACATTCCAGGAACTCAGACTGGTGCGCCGTAAATTTTTTAAAATAAGATCACCGAACAAAAATATAAATATGTATATATGGTAAAACTTATTAACCTTATATATGTATTTGGTTAAACTGATTAACTTTACCATTTTTCCTTAAAATAGACGTTGCAGCAACCAAATAACAAACGCGTCTGAGCTAATAGGATTACTTCAAGGCTTTAAACCAATTTTTTAGAAGGATTTATCGTCAGTTTTGTAAATTTAGGAACGTACGTTAGGACAAACTAAAGCTACAATAAAAAAATAGGAACTCTTGCATTCCATACTTAGTAAAATGATTTGATATAATTGGCGAATGTGTTTAAGATATCTTCCTTTGTATTTACACGGATCTGGCCTACAATACTTGATTTTGATATTGCAGACATTTATTATACTATATAAAGTAATAATATCAACGTTAATGTTGCATCTGAAGATATATTTTGCAGTGCCTATTTAAGATCTAAACCTCGAATATGTTTCGTATGACACGCAGTAGATGGTTTTAAAGGCATCGTAATGCTCGGCAATACGAAACGGAAATAAATTTCAACAATTTAAGAAAACACTTTTTTTAACGTGGCTCGAATAAAAATAAGATGCAGGGTACGAAAATGTAAATCAACATATGTTTACAGGTTATGGTTAAAACTACTGAGAAATCTGGAAAATGTTTTTTATATATCCCCTAAAAAAACGTGATACAATAACAAATTCGCATCCAATTTTCTCTCAGCAAAATGAATATTTTTATTTTTGCAAGCATCTAGAAGTTTATGGAAAGTTAAAAAAAAAAAAAAAAAAAAAGCCAAACGCACTATTAACAGACACTGCACAGTATGTGAAATAACTCGAGAAGGTTGATTGTGTTTCCAACTCAATGACAACAGCACAATTCATTTAATTTTTCTCAGATTTACGCAGCCTACATAACAATGTGGAGAAAAACTCTGTTTTCTCGACGAACAACAGTTTTTATTGCCATTGCCGAAAATAGATGACAAGTTAAAAGTTATAGCAGCAAAAGTGTAATGGCACTGATTTATTCAATAGTTCTACACCGTGCCGCTTTGTTATTTTTTAACACTTAGCTTTGTTATTTCTCAGTGATCCCGACTCTGTATGCAAATGAGGAATTCACGCGGAAGGCATCATCAGGTACTCACGAGAGACTTTATCAGGAGTTGAGAACCTGCAGGTGGTCGGACATGAAGCCACTTCGTTTGTGGAAGGAACCTGCAATTCCTGCCGAACTGCCGCTAGGGGAATCTCTTCCAGCCAGGAAGCAACTTTCCTCGACACCGTACTGTACTTTATTAGAGGATCACGTCCACTCATATCGCGCCGGAACATCTTCCGGGCCCAGGTCCGGGGTTAAATGGGACGCAGGGGCTGAGGAAAAGTACTGGTGGGCGAGGGGTGTGGCGCGGTGATGAGGGGAGGCTGGCGGGCACTCCTAGGAGAAACAACGTGGAAAACGTTGATGCCCGGAGAAATTACAGCCGTTGCGAGAGGACTTGGTGGGCGGGCAGGCGGACGGAGTCTGGAGAAGAGTAAAAAACTTTCCACTCGGGTGGGAGGAGAGGCCGCCGTATATAATAATCACTTTAGCAGGCAACGCGCAGCTGAGAATTACGCCCCGCCTTCTAGTTGGCGGTCGCTGCGTGGCCACCAATCGGCCACCATGGAGTCGGTAGTGTACTTCCGAGCGCGCAACATCGAGTTATAAGTCAACGGTACGAAGACTCTATGCTGGAAAACAATGAAATTGTAAAGCGCAGTGCAAAACAGAGTCAACCCACGAATTCAACTATGGCCATCAGAGACACTGCATAATACAGGATGAGTCGGGAGGAAAGGTACATGATTTAAGGGGTGATAGTACTGGTGATTCTGAACAATACGTTTCTACTAAACAAATGCCCAATTCGTAACCGTTTCAGAGAAACCGAATGAAAACAACAAGGAACGGGAGATGTGCAGGTGACGGGAAATCACGATACTGTTACCGTATGTTTTGTTTAATTGTGTACATTTTGTCACAAAACAAGTTCAAACACTCCACTACCAACTTTAATGCATTTTGCTGCTCTGATAGACAGCTGCTGTGTTGCTGATCTGAGCTCATTAGTACATTGCTTTACTTGAGCACAAGCATGGTAAATACGAGCGAGAAGTTCCTCTGTTGTTACCACCCTGCGCGTGTAGACTTCGCTTTTAAGCCAACCTCACATACAGTAATCCAATGGAGTAAGATCAGGTGACCTCGTTGGCCAAGCAATGACTCCGTGGCGACCGATCCAACGCCCAGGATACGTTTCGTTGAGGTACTGTGTCACTGGCCGTACAGAATGTGCAGGAGCTCCGTCTTTCTGAAAGTACATACGAGCTCTTGTTGCCAAAGGGAAATCCTCCAAGTATTCTGGTAACACGTTTTGAAGATAACCTAGATATCGTACTCCATTAAGACAATTATCTAAAACTACTGGGCCGATGAGTTGGTCATCAATAATACCGCACCACACGTTAACTGAGAAACGTCGTTGAAAATTCCTTTCTACAGTAGTGTGTAGATTTTCGTCTGCCCATACGTGAGATTTGCGTGTGTTGTTGATTAAGTTGTGGGTAAATATTGACTCATCAGTGAACAGAATACGTGGAACTAATCAATAATTGGCAACGATCCACTGACAGAATTCTTACCGGTGGACGTCATCTCCTTCATGCAGGTGTTGTACACTTGTCGATGATATGGATACAGACCCTGCTTGTGTACTGTGCGTATCACTCTTGTTTGTGGAGTATCTCTTAAACGGTTAAGAAAAAGGCATATGTTTATTAGAAATATTTTGTTCAGAACCACCATTATTATCACCCCTCAAAGCGTGTACCTTTCTTCACGTCTCACCCTAAATAGCGGCAATATTCGAATTCAACATCGCATCTTCATTCTAGTATTTTAGGATTCATTCGAGTATTATTGGATGATGTAATTTATGATACGTGTTGAGAGTTGTAAGATAACTCACATGTTCCGTGTCAAAGTTGTACAGTTAAACTGAGCCAGTACAAAAAAACAATGCTTCAGATATATAGCCAATATAGATATAAAACCTTCGATTGCTGTAGCTACACATTAATTTGGAACCCAGTAAACTGTCAAGTTTTCATGTAATTTTTAAGTGAATCTGCGATGGTAAATTAGGCTTTCAAATAGACCAAGAAATTATTAGATTTTACAATTGGCATTACAATGTAGTGATAAACCGTGATTAACTTGACGATGCATAACAAATAACGTTTTTAGATTCTGATACATTTCCCGCCATTTTTTATTTAAAACGTGGGTGTGATCCATATTGCATAAAATTGTTAAATTATTCAGTATTTTGCTCAGATGCCTCAAAAACTCCCTAACCAGTTGTCACTAAAACTGTCTAAACTATATGTTCATTTATGTTCAGTTTTTTCCAAGAAAAAAAATTTCCCGCAGATAAGTATGCACTAATCGAATTAAAATTATTTTAGAGAATGTGTACTAATGCTTCACAGGATCTACTTATGGAGACAGTAAGGTAAGCAGGAAAAAAATTAAGTGGATTGGCTACTTGTATGGAAAAATTCACTGTTCATTGTCGGAAACTTTTTATGAACAATCACGCAACGTTCATGCGAGCATTACAACACATTTCCTTCGACGTATGCTGCTAACTTAAAGAACCGAAAGGCATTCTTACGAAGTATATATCATTAACCATATGTCTCGTGATATGTTTTCAAACATGAGACACATGAAGCCCGTGTTCGATTTGGAAGTTATTTTTTACTTTTAGATCTAAATACTGTTATAGTACATGTTTGTGATGCATTGAACGCATTGCAATAAATATATAAATATTACTCTTATAGGCTGTTCGGGATAAAGTGAGCACTCAAAATAGCCCTGCTAAATTTCAATTTTGCAGCCTATTAGTATTTTTCCGCGCGTAACGGCTAACGACGGGTCACGTCACTTGATGTTTCCGCGTGTAAGATAAACTGTGCAGTCGGTACGAATCTTTATGTAAAGTTTGAAAAAAAATAAGTCTATTACTTATTTATAACACACATACGTCGAATTCAGTGGCTTTTATTTTAGTATTGTCACATTTAAACAAGAAAATACACGGAATTACATTCGGCAATTCGCTGCCAACCGTAGAACGAGTAAGGTAACTATTTTTAATGTTAAACTACGTACAGTAACGGCTATTGCTTTTTTTTATGGTAAACCTTTGGTACTCACTGTGTCCCGAATGACCTACATAAAGAAAATTTGTTGTTTCAATATTACAGCGAACTCCAAATAATTACTGTTCAGCATGTCTCATTAAATACAAAATACTGTGCACCAAATAAATATTTTATTTATTCTATGAACCTGGTTCACGTGAATATAAGGTTAACTAAAACACCCAATCAAAACGTCGTCCTAACTTGTATCGCCCAACGTCGCTTGTGTTAGTATGTTATTTGGCGTCTGAGCCAGTTATCTTTTATATTATAACCTGTCATTTCAACAAATTCTGCACATAGAATTCAACTTCTGTGTGGTATGGTATATTCACAAACACCTCAGCTACCAAATAATTTAAAAAAAAAAGTCAGCCAGCAAGTGAAGTGTAGTTCATTTAATTTATGATAAGTCAGTTTAGCTTCCACATCAATCCTTTTATGGTTTATGTCATGGACTGATAACTTTTGTTTGAATTTACTGGGTTATACAGTATGCGAAATAATTTAATCTGTTTATCTACAACAAGCGAAACAAAGGCTACCGATACTGTGTTATAAAAAATATTTTTTTTCTGTATACTAAAGTTAACTTTTCAAATCATGACGACATGTCACTGCCAAAGATTTCCTAGTCTTTGATGTTTTGAGTGACATAAATCGTTAGGATTGAATATCCGGATATTCAGAAACAGAATCAATACTGTCCTGAGGCTTCTAGTGTACTGATAGAACGCCGTATCTGGTTACGATTTCGCGTCAGACTGAGCTGAAGAAAATCACTGGAAAAGCGGATCTGTACAATGACCAAAATAAAAATATATCAAAGCCGTGTAGCATCAGAACTATGCTTCTGAAGAGAGCTAATTTATATGGTTTACTTCACTGAACATCGCATTAGATTTCAACCGTAACTTATGTCGTAAAGAGATAAAATCTTTTCTCTTTCCCAATTTTTGTATTTCATTAAATAACGAATAATGAAATATATCGTAAATAATTCCATAGTGACTCTTATATCTCAAGTTCAAAACACTATCAAATATATAAATTGAAATAAGTATTTAACCTGGTTCACAAAAATAATTATGTTAACGAAAGTATTGATACTATCAGAAATTTGTTTACAAGAAAATATCGCTCACTTTCATAACGATGATATAGTTGTACTTTTAAAACTGCATGGGAACTATACATACTATTTCGAAGCCCTCCAAAACAGTCGAAACCGGCTTTGTGGAAATTGCTTTATTTTGCAACGTAAATACCGGATGCAAAGGAGATTACGATGTAGAAACATACACTGACTGCACTCCGTCCAATGAATAGTTAAGTGTCACTGGTCAAGTCGGTCATGTGAAGCCTGTACGCCGGTTCAGTGACAGGTCGTAGAGCTGATGAGACACTTGATTTACTTGATAGGGTCCCTCATATCGCCCCCTTTTTCCAGCACTTCGATTTCGGATAGTGATTCAGGTAAACAATTGCCTTAAACATGCAATATCATATGAATATTATATATGTTGAAACATATTTGTCATTTATTACATTGAACAAAAATGTTGTTGTAAGTATCACACTTATCGTAAGGATGACGCCTAGGTGAAAGAATTTTGTTTTTACATCAACTCTGACTCTTAATGGTAACGACAAGAAAACATTCAAGAGCTATTTTGTAATTATTCCTCCCAGGTATGATAATCTCACGTGTATTTCTTACCAAACTTGCCTAAATATTATGAGAAACAACGAAAAATATGATTTATATGTTCTTATTTATTTCATAACTATGTCATAGGTCCCTGACGTCTTTGATCCCCGGACTTATAGAAAATTATTTAAATATCCCGCTTCCTTGAATTTTATTCCTTTAAATACAGGGGTGTTGTTCTTTCTAAGTGCCTAAATTTCTTATGCACGATTCATACACTTATGGTTCTAATAAATCATATCTTGAT
This sequence comes from Medauroidea extradentata, assembly GCA_003012365.1. Classification (NCBI taxonomy): domain Eukaryota; kingdom Metazoa; phylum Arthropoda; class Insecta; order Phasmatodea; family Phasmatidae; genus Medauroidea; species Medauroidea extradentata. The sequence continues at coordinate 35,102 of PNEQ01130567.1, read as the reverse complement.
TGCTTTAATTTTATTGTAGGTCTAATTTATTTTATCTGTAAATTATTATTAAATCCTCTGTATGAAATCTGTAACTGCCCTTGTCGTGTAGAAATGCATTTCTTATGTTTCAAATTTTTATTTATTGTAAACCTTTTTGCAGTATCGCACGGATAGGCAATTAGTGCCAGTTGCTGACATGTCTTGTATTTAAGTTTGATATCACACAGTAAGACGCCGTTTAGAAGTTTTTCAAGGAAAACTTCTTTAAAAGGTCAAATTAATACTGTCTCCATAGAAAAGGTTAAAATTATTCTAACTTGTTAGTAAAGGAAACAAGTTAAGAGAGATCGTAAGTGTTTTGAGATGGTGGAATGTTCAAGACAGACGATACAAATTATATGAATATAACTGTGAAGGCCTGTAAAGTGTAAAATATTATTTTAGGATGATGTAAATTAACGTACAGTTCCTGTTTGATAAGAATTCCAATCTATGTTCTATATTAGAAAGCACTTTCACCACTACTGCTTTTGACAATCTGTACCATTCCAGAAACTTTACGTCGGCCTGTATTCAGTGCATTGTTTGTAGCGGAGAGCAGATGCTTAATCGCACATGCCAGTTTAGCCCATATTGCTTCCTTTCTTTCAGCCCTCAAACGAGTTGAACAGCTCTAGTCCTGCCTGCCAACAATGCCTTAAGACTTAGTGGACCGAACACGTGTGCCGCGCTGTAACGTGGTACGGAAAGCATTTTGTCTTCTTAACACTTAAAAATGTTTCCAATACGTTTATCTACGAAGAGGAGACACACTTCAAACTGTGTCCCTATGAATTAAAATATGCCGTCCGCTTATTGAAAACATGGTTTCCAAGCTCCTCAAAAGTGCTAAAAATGGCTTTTTCACGTTGTTTTAGCTGAGAAAATATCTACAGTAATCGTAAAACTAAGTCACAGAAACCTGCATTGGCCTTTACTACAAACTTTCCACAAATAAAGCAACAGTGTCATCGCTTGAAGTTCATTGGAAAACGGTTTCTACGAAAACACTGCAAGCTGGTTTAGTACTTCACGCCTAGAGGCGAGGAGGTGTTGGACGGACGTGTTATGTTCGACTTATCGCCGTCCCCGTTTCCGTGCCTCAAACGTAATGAGAAAGCTGCGGTCCACTAACTCTTAAAAAGCACGCGATTATGGAATGAATTGGTAAAGGGTTGGCGCCGGAATGCGAGTGTAGAGTATAGTGGGAGTACCCCTAAAAAAAACCTTCAGTTACTTGCCAGGAATAATACTCATATTACCTATAATGTTGGTGTGATTATGTGGAGATGAGAGATTAGCGGCCCCTTTGGTGCGACACGACACCGCGCAACTTAATGTTTTATGTTTAACAACCTGCTGGGGCTGCGTTTGCTAAGTCACATGGCCATACTATCTCGAGCACCGGTTTACGTCTTAAAGTCGTCAAGGAATACAATGTCCCGTGACTTACTTGACATATAAAAACTCTACTCGGGTGGCTTTTTGAACGTCTCATGCTGAAATTTTGCATTAGTCCATGCTTTCATCGTGACAAAATATCGCCACCTCTTGTCATTCAAGACCAGGATACCCCGAGTAAACGAGTCGTCGGTAGCTACCTAAAAAAATTAGTTTTTTTTTCTTTTATGCACAAGCAAGAATTCCAGCAACTGTACGTTCGTGTCACATTCGCAATTTGCTCTTGACTTATTTGGCACCTTAAAGTCCCTGAGACAATAACAGAAGTGCAAGTAAATGCATGCCTATTTCACTGTGGAAGCGAGAAGCAAATGAACAGCTGCGGTAGGCATGAGTTCACACATATATTCTTGAAGCCTAACCTACAAGTCAGTGAAACTGCGAATTTTTCCAGTCTCTAGTCATTGGTAAGAATTGTGGGCCAAGTGCCATGAAAAAAAAAAAATACCACGAGTAATATAACTTAAGATGCTATATGTGGTTCATGGTAAAGTTAGCATTTCTGATGACAATTTTGTCTGCAATAATAACAAAAAAAAATATTATGTATTGTGGTCTACGACGTTAAGCTATAATTACGTCACAATCTATGAACTTTGATTTTTACTTAGGTTGCATTGTTTACATTAATAATTGGCAGGAAACTATTAATTATCTGAAAAGAAAAAAGTAACTAGGTTTCATGAGTGCTCAGTTCATCCCGAACCATCTATATTAGCATTTAGTACGTAAAATGCAATAGTCGAGTATGCAATATGCAACCAGGATTTTTACATTTTTACAAACATGTTTGTGTGAACTCGGTTCCATGTCTCTCTTTTTGTTATTTTGGTAACAATGAGATAGAGATATGAAACATTAACATAGTCCATACCTGGACAGCAATGCGATTATCATCTGTCTGACTCTTCGGTTAAAATTTGGCAATTGATTTTAAACTAACTTCTTAGTTCCCTAAAAACTCTAAACATTATAAAGTAATTTTAAAAAAGCAAGAAAATTGAAATACCATGATTTAAAATCCACAGACGAAATATTTCACGCGCACAAGACTACAATGCAGAAAATGATAATAAATATTTTATTTAGTATACTATGTTTTTTGTACCGGGAAAATTTTTGCAAAATTATTTCTCGCATAGATGTACTTATAGTATTTAAAACGAAAAGAAAAGTGGGGCGCATATAATAGAGAACTGATGCATGGATTGTTAGTGTAAGTCAACGATAGTTTAATTGCAATGCAAACAACTTTATTGTCAGATTTCTGTACGACAGTTACTCTTTAGAATTTTAAGTACTATATATTCCATGCACTCCAGGTTTGTCCTTTTTTAAAATTTCGATCAGTTTAAACGCGTTATAGAATTTTAAAAATATACGTGATATCATTTTATTAGTTTCATTAACATTGTCTTTAAATTATGCTCCTATATACTTTTGACTAATTATGTTTTTATTTTGCGGTTTTCACCTTACTATGATTCCTAATGAAAATGTTATAATATTGAAATGAACAATTAAACATATATATACAATTCAGAATAAATGTATGATGTAGTTTACAATTATTTTCGATACTGTTCGTCGTAAATTTTTTTCTCCGCTGTGATGAAGTTAAATTTATTTACGCCACTGCATTTTCTTTGTTAATTGTAGCCCACGGGATGAGGTGTCAATACAATTCGCTTGTAAATGAGCTCGCCAGTCATAAAGAATTGGTTCTGATGATCAGTTGTACCAACTGAGGGCAACGACCAGCAGTTTTCAGTCCCCCTCGCCTCTCCCCACTCCTCGCCTTCACTACAATGATAACCACGCCTCCATGGCAGTCATAATGCAATTTTCGTAATCATTCTACGAAATTCGATTCCCTTCCGTCGCGCGTTGAACTATTTTTCAACCGCTCTTTCTCTGTCACCCCGACCTTGGGATGTGGATCACACGAGCGACGGGTGAATATTTGCATATCCCAGTACTGCAGCACCTGCAGGGACGGGATGATTTTATCTCGCCATCGGATATTCCACACGTTCTCTCGCTTCAACCGACGGCTGATCCTAACTAGCTTACCCGGCGTGACGTGAATCCCAAATATGAGTTTCACAGCGAGCACACTTTCCTTATACTGCGTTGCTCATTTGAAATGCATCCTTCACAGACGTTTTCATTACCACAAATTATAGAAGAATACAGAAATGTCTCCGTTCATTAAACTATTACTGCTCACTGATATAAAAATGTAGGAGATACATCCTTAAAAAATAATTTTGCGGTAAACACGCCAATCTCTTGAGGTAACCACAATTATATTTTGTGTGACAGCAAGACGTTTCTGTTATATTCGCCTTTTTACGGGGTAAATACCAGCAAAAGATTTTGTATATGTCACAAAAACGTTCTTCCATGTTCCAGCTGAGTAAGTTATTTCAAGGAATAAAATTCTTCGCTCTATGAATGCTGGAATTGTGAATCAGTGAACTTAAGGTGTTAGTCATAAGATGATAGGTAAATATTGTTTCTTTGTATTTTAATCCAGGTGCTGAAGGTATGCAATGATTGTGTTAAATACAGAACATCTGTGTCCTTCATTTTGTTTCGTATTTAGCAGGATATGATGCTGTCCTACATTTTTCAGGTTTAAAATTTGTAATGTATGTTTACTGCTGTACAGATTCTGAAAAACATATTTTGGGAATTGCGAAACTTGAAGATAAAGTTTGCTATGACAAGTGATGTAAGGTGAACTAGTTTACACTTAACGGTATTATAACCACGGCAACTCAGTGCTACGTTATGGAGTTGTCAATGATTAAGCACGTCCCTCATGAATATGACAAGGCACGAAAACGAACTACCTAACAAGATGTAGACACCCAGATGATTAGAAAACTTAGTAACAAAAAATGTTACTATGCACTGGACTGTAGAAATATTGCATCTTAAATGAAAATATTACACATTTTAAAAATTATTCAAAAATACATTACTCAAATACAGCCATACTCGATGCAAAAATATGGTACATTAGTGTACAATATAGAGAAAGAATTTGTACAGAAAGTAATGAATACACTAAAAAAATCCTTGATTTGAAAATGTATCTACACATCACCATTGATAAACAAGCTATACTGAATTTGGTTACAGTAAACATTTGCATAGCTTTAAATTTCAACTTGTAAGTATAGGGTGAAATTTCCTTTCCTATCGAATAGTTAATTATGGCTTAAATTGAAATAAATTTGTTGCTCGTATACATTTCTGTATCCGAGCACTTTCAAATTTTGTTAAAATATTACCTAATGAAAGACTTCATATTAATAACAAAATTACTTTTGAAGCTCTTTCTATTTGAAAATACATTGGTAAACACTTAATAATAGTCACAAATAGGCAGTGTCATGCTTAATTTACAGCCCATATGTTTTTGTATAACAAACGTGAGCAGGTGTATGGGACTTAATCGGATAGTCGTGAACTCTTTATTACTTATAGTAGCTTTCTGGTATATTGCATCCCACTCGAAAAAGTAGTTTTGTTTACACTATTCTATTTACTGAATCATATTGCTTTTTTAATTAATATATTTATTTTATAATTTATGTTAAGTATTCATTTGTTTAAGTTCGCTAATGGCAAATACAGTGTATGTGTGTGTAATAACTGCCGTATGCAATAATATGTTTTGAGCTTTCAGGTAAATATAATTCAAAGGCAAGTTCACAGTGTTTAATAAGGTGCACACAAAATAAAAAGTTTACCTAAGTATTCATTAACTTCGTAGGTAACATAATATTACATGATCATCGTGTATATTTAAGATTTCCTGAACACAGTCAGTTACTACAGAAGAGCATTTGATTTTACTACAAAGGAAAGTGTTCCGACTTCTACTACTATCATATTTCTTATTTATCATGATAACCGTTATTATTTTTTACAAAAGACAGAATTACAACATTTAAGTATTTAATATATTTTTTCTTTACGATTACATTAAGAAAAGCACACATGTTTGGTGGAGTTACGTTACTGTTCTTCATGATTTAGCCATAAATTTGCCCCACAGTTATGCATTTTATCTCATGCGTCATTAAAACAAATTTATCATTTGACTAGCAGTAAACGAATTGCCTACGCCAACAAAGTGTAGTTTTAAGTAAATGGGTAAGGACGGTGGTGCTTTGAAACGGTTCAACCTAACGCGGTAGAAAATCAAATGAGGAAGGAAGAAGAGTGATGATTTCATTCTAACTAGTTCAAACTTGTAACGAGATCGTCACAGGTTTTAAAGTTTATTTATGTTTGTTGATATAACGAACTGAGAAAGACTTTGCTATTAAAGGAAGCATCAGAAGTTTTAGTGTTTTGATAGTTCCCACCTTACTATAGTAATTTTTGTTCAACTTATTGTTTTGTGTTAGATTAAGAAAATCTCTCACTCCTAGTTATTTGTAATAGACGTTAAATTATCTAGAAGCTATTTAAGATTGTTATGGAATTTCTGAAAACACTTATATAACTTTTCTTCCTTGAAAATATTGCAAATATTTATGAATAAGTTAATATTATCAAAGTTTTGAATAATTGTTTATTTAAATATTTTCTTAATTCATTCTAACATCTGCTAAATAATTTTAATGTAAATTTGAAATACTTGTTTAAAATATTTTACTACCATATGATTGTACATAATATAAGTATAGTTTAACTTACTAAGTTTAGAGTAAATATCTGCTCCAGGGAGGTTTCTCTGAGCAGATTGCAGGTTTTATACCTCTTTTGTTGATTGGTTGTCAAGGCAACGGCTTCCAATTTGGAGAAGAACATAGATTATATGCTGTATTGTACAGAGCAGGGAGAGTTCCCTGAATGTTGTTAGGTGAAGCATGCGGCAGAATCGGCCCAGGAGAAAATGGAACATTTTCATTTCTGCCGTCGACCTAAGGTTAGGCTTGGGAACTCAATAGATAGAGGACAGCATGTCCGTCAGTTTTAGGTCATTTTGAGAAGAGGCCCGTCATCAGTAATATAATTAGGCTAATTTTTTGAAGTGTCATGAAGACGACGAGACCTTCAGACTACATTGTAAGGATAGCCATGTTGAATAAGTATGCCTGTAGCGTTCCCACGCTTACCCATCTTGTGTACAAGGCCGATCATTCCAAATACTGACTTGGATATTCAAATCAAAATTTATTTCACAAATTTTACGTCTACTAATTTTAAATGAGTTTGGTGTGCCTAATTTTTGTCAACGAGCTCTAACCCAGAGGTCCTGTGTCAGAATATCGTGTAAACCGACTGAGCAAATATACATACTTGAACTTAAATTTTAATTTTATCCCTAGCCAAGGAATTTTAATAGAACCTAGTATCGACTTTAACCAAACTCAAGATATTTTCTACTTTATAGTAAATTGTGTCTAAACTATGTGTTTGACCTAGGATGAGAGATTTTAGAATTAGAATTTTTTTTATTTTCATTTTCTTCAATAAACTGCTCTATCAATTGAGATGTGGTGCCTATGTTTTAATGACGAACCTACAAGACTCTACATTTTGGTAAGAAAGGTATCTCATGCAAATATAAATTAACTTACAAATTATTCCCTTCTCAACTCACCTTAGTCACCGACACACAGAAAGTCACACACATTAAGTATCTTTAGAGAGAGTGGCGCCAAACGTGATCGCACCAATTTTGAGACAAGTTGGCAAAGTTATTTTCGGAATTTTTGGTCGACGAAATTTTTTGTTTATTCTCATACACGTAACTTGTAAACATGGGTGATACTGATTCCAGCAACGAGGGATATTGGCTCAGGCATAGTGAGACCCGTAGCTCATCCTTTAATAAAAGACAAAATAAAATGAATAATATTAACACTGAAACGGAATCCCACGATTTAAAGGCTGGTGGGGCAGTTTTTTCTCTAGTTAGCGTCCCTGCTACGCATGAAAACGTAATGGCGGCGTGTGACGCGTCGGTAATGGTGTCCGAGGACTTACGCGGCGAATCCACTGAAGCTACCACCTTAGACGGTGAAACCGCCACACACATCCCACAAAACACCAGTACAGGAACACCACAAGGTTTAATTCATGACAGTCAAACAATGGATTTGTTAACACAACTTATGTTAGGCATGGATAATATGCGTAAGGAAATATCCACATCTGTGCATAATGAAATGTCATTCGTACGTAACGAAATGGCTACCATGAGAAGTAAAATATCCAAAATATCCACTATGGGAGAAGAAATTACAAATAAATTAGACTTGCAAGAAGCTCGTTATGCAGAGCTCTGCAATGAATTAATTTCCGTACGCCAGGATACTGCACAAGTACGCGACACCACGGTACGTCTAGAACAGGATATAGTTATTTCGAAAGCAGCACACACAACTACGGAAGCATCCGTAGCCGAATTATCTACACGAGTAGAAAATCTGAAAATTGTAAATGTAAGTACTCAGTTTCACGTTAGTGCTACGTCCGCGGACGTAAGCCAGATGGCTTCACAACTTACAACAATACAACAATCAAACAAGGCAGTTGTAACTGAAGTCGAACAATTAAAACTAGCTCTAGACCAAACAAACACAGAAATTGAATTGTGTCAGGCAAAATTAGAATTAATTTCCACACATCAAAACACGACTGAAGAAACACGTCTAGCGGAACCATCTAGCCGCTTACAATGTGCAGAAGTAGCGGGAGAAGACGCCATGTTGTCTAGCGTGTCTTGTAGATCACGTCACATCCACGAGGACACCCGAGCGCAGCCGACTACACCCGAAGCGGTAACACCACGCCAAGCCGTCTCCTATGGCAACGAGACGTGCCAATCAACAACTAATAACGCCGTCAACATAACTAACCCGATCCAGTTGTTCAACCACCCTTCAAAACAATGGGTTGAACAGTTACCTACATACTCTGGATTTGCACACGAAAATCCAGTTTCCTACTTAAAAAGACTAGACGAATATTTTCAGTATTTTTCCCTTACCACTGACGATAAATTCAGGTGTATCTCCAGCAGCTTGAAGCACACTGCCTATTATTGGTGGGAATCAAACAGCACTAACATCCACACTATTAACCAGTTCCATGATGAATTTTTGAGACAATACTGGAACGCGAAAATACAAGGAAATATTCGCGCCCGCCTACACCAGGAAAAATACGATCCTCGCAAAAGTAAGTCGTTCGAACAACATTTTAGTGAGATATATGAACGCACTAGACATCTCACCGCCCCGATGGAAGATGAGGAGTTTGCGGAAATTATCGTGGCGCAATTACCGACTAAATACCAAGATCGTTGGGCGGATCGTCCCTTTTCAAACTTAACAGA